>PVJC01035042.1:0-18445 GCA_004026665.1 Murina feae
GGTCCCTCAGCCCGGCCTGTGCCCTCTCGCAGTCTGGGACCCCTCGGGGGATGTCCACCTGCTGGCGTGCCTGACCAGCCTGGGTGAGGGGCTTTAAGGCTGCCCACAGCTCCCATTGACCCAACATCCCAGCAAGGCTGGCTGGACGCAGGTTTCTGAAGTTTATCTCCTATAATTGATACTGTTCCTTTAAGGCCTGGCGTTATCTTCTATAATTGATACACTGTTCCTTTAAGGCGGCCTTCTAACTGAAGCCTCCTCTTTGCTTCACCTCGCAGCATCTATAATGAAACAATTGTTACTTTTACTGGTTAGGCCTGGGCTGCTCTTTCCTTCAGCTCCTGAGGATTCTATGATTGTTATATTGTTTCAAATCTGTGTTTCGCTAGAGGCAGTTTAAGCGGAGCTGAGCTGAGCGGGCGCAGTTTCACTTTCGCTCCTGCCGCAATGGAAAGGGCTGTTTACTCAGGTCCGTGAGTGGCGGCCGCCATGTTGGCTGGGCTAATTTGCATACAGCCGCTCTGATTGGCTGGTGGGCGTGGCTTACCCTGTCTCGGAGAAACGGTTAATTTTACTATTTCGCTTTTATAGAGTAGATAATTTGTTTTAATTCTAAAAGTAAAATAACATTTTAAAAAGGTTAGACAATAGAACCCTGGCCAGTGTGCAAAGTGGTAAGAGCGTTGGCTCGCAGACCAAAGGGTCTCTGGGTCATTTTCTGGTCAGGGGAACACATCTTGCGTGGCTGCAGGTTCTCCAGCTCCAGTAAGGGTGCTGCGGGAGGTCCCCAATCCATGTGTCTTTCTCACATGGATGTTTCTCTCCCTCTAAAATACAAAAAAATCCTGCAGAAAACACCTTTCAGCATATAGATTTCTTTGTATCTTTAATTATTTTCTAGGGCAGATTCCCAGATGTGTGATATTGAACCAGAGAGTATGAAGGTTTTTAGCCTTGAAACATTTGATCAGTTATTTCTTGAAAGGATGGTATTGTTAGTACTATTTTACTGTATTCTTGTTAGAGTGAATATTAGTTACCTACTCTCAACTTCATGGGTGAATAAGGTACTTCATTGTTCTAATTTTAAAGTGCATTTCTTTATGTAACAATTTCCATGAAGAGTAAAATTGATTGTCATGTCAAAATGACATGAACTATTAAAGATGTGCTTTTGCTTTTACTAGTAAGTAGTTTGAAAAAGCATTTTCATATTTGTGCCCAGTATTCAACAGTTCTGAGCAAGAGGTTGAATCACCAGATCTATCCTTATACGTTACCTGTAACCTATTTTAAAAAAATATATATTTTATTGATTTTTTACAGAGAGGAAGGGAGAGGGATAGAGAGTTAGAAACATCCATAAGAGAGAAATATCAATCAGCTGCCTCCTACACCCCTCCTGCGTATGTGCCCGCAACCAAGGTACGTACCCTTGACTGGAATTGAACCTGGGACCCTTGAGTCCGCAGGCTGATACTCTATCCACTGAGCCAAACTGGTTAGAGCTCTTTTTTTTTTTTTTTTTAAAGATACATGTTCCTTTATGTTCATTGCAGCATTATTTATTTAAATATATTTTTTATTGATTTCAGAGAGAAAGGTTGAGGGAGAGAGAAACATCAATGATGATGAGAGAGAATCATTGATGGGCTGCCTCCTGCATGCCCCCTACTGGGGATCAAGCCCGCTACCCAGGCTTGTGCCCTTTACCAGAATTGAACCTGGAAACACTTCAGTCCTCTTTATTTTACAGATTTGTTGCTTACAAAATGATTGCCAATTTCTTCATTGCTTCTCTCTCTGGTCTTTGCCGTTATCTTCTAGTTACTCTCCGCAGTTTGGATCCTTGACCTTTCCCCTTGTGTCTATTCTAATTTTAAAAAGCTGCTGCTCCCTCCACTTGTACCATACCAGCACCTCATTCATTTTTTGTGTGTTTTTGTCAGCTCATGCTGACATGTTAATGCACTACTGTGATGTTTCCTTGTAGTTGAGTATAAGCCTCAGTGACTACTTGCCTGGGGCTCTTAGGCGTATTGGCTATCTTTACTTTTTTGATGGCCACTACAGAAGTTATATGGCTAATAATCTATGGAGTATAAATAATGTAGATGAATACAAAAATGACAGATTGACAGTGTGCAACTTTTACTTTCCTCTATGTATTCTTAGAGCAGTAGACCATCAGAGTAATAACAAAATTCTTAAAGTAAAACAAAAGTTTTTAATTGAATATTAGTAAGTGCCAGGCACTATGCGTAAGTACTTTATTTACTCTTTATGCTAGTAATATTCCTATAAATTTTTGCAGTAGCTACATATGAAGATCTCGTATGTGATGCTGAGTAGATAGTTGACAAGTTGATTAGCAGGGAATCACAAATAAGATATGTATTTTTAACTTTAACTTGGATATACATTCTTTTACCATTTATCCCCTATAGAATTAAAGTTTTTCTTTGGGGATAGATAGGTCCTTAGACTGGAGTTGTGGATTGTCTCTCTAGCAGAATCCACACCCATGAGGCATTATCTTAATAGCATCTCTTATAGAAGAGGGAATTAAAAAGCACTTTTAGTGTGTTAAAATCCTTCTACAGTTTTATGCTTTTTTCTTTATACTTTTAAAGCTTTTAAATACACCTAATTTCATAACTTTTAAAAAATAATTAGCCTTTGAATCTTTGAACTTTTCAACAGAATTTCAGAGAAACAATCCCTTTCACACTCATACTTCATCAGTTTACATAATCTTAAATTACATACTTACAATTACGAGTCCAGTTGGCATAAACTGGTTTGGGAACAAACAGCTGGCTCTTGTTAGCCGTCCAGCTCATTTGGTGAGAGCAAGAGGGTGGGGATATGTTAAGAAAGTGGTCTACTTAGAAGATGACCAGGTGCAAATGATCAGCCTATGGTAGGCATTAGGGAGTGATTTACTGAGGGATTGAAGAACTGTATTTCTATAAGTTGATAAAGTAGAAGTCTGCTAAAAGAGTTTCTACTAAGTTATTGTTCTTATTTTCATGTTTTAGATGAGGATGCTATCGCTTCAGAAAGTTAAGTCATATTCCAAAGGCCAGGCAGGTAATACGTGATGGAGCCCAGGATTTATATCCAGATTTGTAGAGGTTCACGTGTAGTACGTCCCTTACCTGCTGTGCAGGTGCTAGGTACCTAGATGCCAGCTTATTTACCCAGTCATTCAGTATTCTTGAGTGATCTTCAGGTCATGGTTGGGGTAGTGTTGTTCTTGCTGTTATTTCCCATCTTGGATCCTAGTTTCATTTTGCTCCTCAGTGTTTCTTTCGCACGAATGCTGTGTAAAAAGTGAGGATGCATTCCAAGGTGAAAATTAGGCTTATAATTTGTTTTATTTTTATTGGACATGTATAGGTGAGAACTGTGGCTAAAATCTTGCAGATCTTGCAGAATTGTAACTGCTGAGGTAATTGTGAAATAAAAGAGTGTAAGGAGGAAAAATGGAGTTGGAGAACACAGAGATAAATAAATTCATTCTTTTAAGTTTCCTTCATGGTTTGGGATATAATCAGTCATCTTTATCCTTTATCATTACTTGTTATTTAAAAAAGATTTTAAATTGATTTTTAGAGAGAAAAGAAGGGAGAGGGATAGAATGAAACATTGATCAGCTGCCTTCTGCAAGCCCCTTACTGGGGATTGAGTCTGCAACTTGGGCGTGTGCCCTGACCGGGAACCGAACAAGCAGCCTTGTAGTGCACGGACAACCCCCAACCAACCAACTGAGTCACACCAGCCAGGGCATTTTCTATTTTTTAAACATCAATTGAGCCATCAGGATTTAAAGAAAAGGATAACCCTATATAATAAAAGCCTACTATGCTAAGTGTCTGGTGATCCAGTTGGTCGTTCAACCAATCAAAACGTAATATGCTAATGATATGCTAAGGCTGTTCAACCGCTTGCTATGATGTGCATTGACCACTAGGGGGCAGACGTTCCCACCAGTAGGTTAGCTTGCTGCTGGGGTCTTGCTGATTGGGACTGAGTGAGATGGACCGGACACGCCTTGGAGTCCACCTGCGGTCCCTCCCTGGCTGGCCAACCTCCTGCATCCCTCCCCAGCCTCGATTGTGCACTGGTGGAGTCCCCCAGTCTGGCCTGCACCCTCTTGCAATTTGGCTGGCTTTGGCCCGACGGCATGACCGGTCTCTATGACATGCACTGACCACTGAATGGTGTTTAGCTTACTAGATCAGGCAATAAAAAGAATGTTACCCATTATATCACAGTATATTCAGACTACCCTTTATAACACTGGTAGAAATCAGTTTGTCCTGCTGCATCCGTATCTTAGGAAACTGGGTCTTCCCAAAAACTGAGGCTCCTGGTGGTGACTTCCATTACCTGAGGCAGAGGAGTGCAGTCATGTAGGGTGATGCCCAAGAAGCAGCTGCCTAGAGGGAGCAGTGAACTGAATTAGGGAAATAGCCATTGAATGAATTTCAGGTGGTTTATTCCTTCCCTTTGTTGCTTCTCTGCTGGGCTGGGACAGAGTACGGGAGGGAACAGGGAAATGGGAAAGATGGGATTTTCTTTCATAGTAACTTTGTCTTTTAATAGTTCCATTCAAGAGATCCTGATACCTGATTCAGGTGAGTTGAGATTAATTAGGGCTTTTTGGAGGTGATGGAGAGGTATAATGAGTAGCAGTGTCTATAACTGTCAGGAAGGTTTACAGAGTCTGAAAATAGGGAAACGAAATGGAAAAGAAGATTTCTAGTGCTAAGACAAAGAACCATCTATCTGTATGTTAAACATTTATAGTTTGTTCCTTTTTATAAAATTGATTTTTAGGGAGAAAAAAACATCAATGTGAGAGAGACACATTGATGTGACAGAGAAATAATCACAGTGGGAGAGAAACCCAAATCTTACTATTTATTTTTTATTTTTTAGACAAGTGGGTAGTCATTGTTGAGGGCATTTAAGCATTGTTTTGGAGGAGAGGACAGTACTGTCTTGGCTCCATGTGGATTTTTTTAAGGGTACTCTCACCATTCTTCCCTGAAGTGTGGCATGCACATAGGCTCTGACTTCAAGAGAATGTTCTGTCTATTATGTCCTAGTTGGTTTAAAGGTAGCTGTGCTGGTTTCACATGAAGTAGTAGCAATAATTATTTTTCTATTTAGTTCTATGGTGGAGCAAAACAGTTGACTATACAGCAGTTGTCCTTCAGACATGTCTAAATTTCTCAAGCTATTTATGAGCATCAACAAACACTTTGTGACTACCTCTGCCATGGGTTGAATGCGTCTCTTTTCCTTTAATTTAGCTTAAAACTAGTAATGGAATTCCTGAGGTTTTGAGAGGAATAGTGTTGGCAAGTTTAGTTTTGAAACTAAAGGCAAATGAAGATACCAAGCAAAACAGGAGACTATTACTTTAGAAAGGGATCTTAAAACTCTGCTGACATTTGCAAAACTAGTGTCATATTTATATAAGCTTTAGCTAGCAGCTACTATTTTTCTAAAATTGTTGGTTTAAAAATAATTGTTATATTTGTGCATTTAAAAAGTCGCTTTTAATACACTTTGGGTATGCTTGAGCTCAGCCTTTCAAAAAAGTGTTCAGACACTTGGGCATCAGCCCTGTTGGTCTTATTCTGTCTCAGGCCGTGTAAGATAATTAAGATAGATTGTGGATGTCAGGAATTTGATAAGCTTCCATTAAAATCTAATGTGGTTTAAAAAATTGGTTAAAATTTCCTTTGAACCTATTAAAATATGCTACCATTATCTGAATTATGAAATTTGGCTGAGTATTGCTAACATGACAAATGATAGAACTTGTTATTTTGATGTTGGTTCTTTAAGTGTACTGTTTCATTGCCTTTGTAAGATTAGCTGCATGTACTCTAAAGGATTACACTAATTAAAAAATAGGCCTCCCTGATTAAATCTGTTTAATTTAATTCTAACTTTTGTGTCATCTCATTGGTATTCATTTGTGACCTTAGCTACTTATGTTAATTTTACTCCTCAATCCCTGAGCTTCTTTTGAGTGTCTCCTTGTGTTAAATCTGTGTATTTTTTCCCACTGTTTTTGTTGTTGTTGAGCATCACCTGAGGATTTTTTCCCATTGATTTTTAGAGAGAGTGGAAGAGAGAGGGAAAGACAGAGAAACATTGATATGACAGAAACATATCTGCTGGTTGCCTCTTGCATTAGCCCTGACCAGGGCCGGCCGGGGAGTAGCCTGTAACCGAGGTATGTGCCCTTGACCGGAATAGAACTCGGAACCCTTTGGTCTGCGGGCCGACGCTCTATCACTGTGCCAAACTGGCTAGGGCCCCACTGATTTTTTATTGATTTCAGAGAGGAAGGGAGAGGTAGAGAGAGATAGAAACATCAATGATGAGAGAGTCACATGCCTGCAATCGGCATGTGCCTTTACTGGGAATCAAACTGTCACCTCCTGGTCCATAGGTCAATGCTTAACCACTGAGCCACTTGGGCCAGGGCCAGGCTCTGTTTTTAATTTTTTTTGAGGTAACGCCATACTGCTTTCGACAGTGGCTGCACCAATCTTCATTCCCACTAATAGTGAAGAAGGGTTTCCTCTTCTCCACATCCTCACCAACATTTGTTGTTTATTGATTTACTAGAGGCCCAGTGTACGAAATGGTGCACAGGTAGTGTTCCTAGGCCTAGCCTATGATCAGGGCTATCTTCTGCCCACTGTCAGTCCCCAGTCCTGCCCCACCCTGCCACCACCACCCCGGTTCCCCATTTGCCATCCGGCAATCAGAGCCTGCAGGCCAAAGGTTGAGGGGGAGGGACCGAGAGGTGGTCAGTGCACCTCATAGCGACTGGTCGAGTGGTCGTTCTGGTCATGAAGCTGTTATGGTCGCTGGGCTTTTATTATAATGGATTGATGTTAGCCATTCTGACAGATGTGAGGTGATATCTCATTGTGGTTTTAATGTCCAGTTCTCTGATGACGAGTGCCAATGAACATCTTTTCATATGTCTATTGGCCTTCTGTATGCCCTCTTTGGAGAAGTGTCTATTCAGGTCTTTTGCCCATTTTTGAATTAGATTGTTTGTTGTTGTTTTTTGGTGTTGAATTTTATAAGTTCTTTACAAATTTTGGATATTAATTCCTTATCAGATGTATTATTGGTAAATATGTTCTTCATTCAGTAGGTTGTCTTTTCATTTGTTGATGCTTTTCTTTGGTATGCAAAAACTCTTTAGTTTGATGAAGTCCCATTTGTTTATTTTTACTTTTATTTCTCTTGTTCGATTAGATATATCAGAAAAAAATCTTGCTGCTAGAAATGTCCAAGATTTAACTGCCTATGTTTTCTTCTGGGATTTTTTTATGGTTTTGAGTCCTGTATATTTTGTTTTGTTGTTAGGCATCTCTTACTATTTTACAATTTATCCAGGACAAAATGGTTTTTGTGCATTCTTTGATATTTCTCCACAATGTATTGCAGTGAATGCTCTGTTGTGGGTACTGAGAGCTTATTTGCCCATTTGGCCATTTAAAAGATACTTACCTAATACTTACTTTGTTGTAGAGGCTGAGGGTACAAAGTTCAATAAGGTAAGGACCCTGCCTTCAAGTTGCTTAGACTTTGATAGGAGATTCATACAATAAATCAATTATAGCACCATGTGTCATTTATATTTTAAAATGATCTTTGAAAGGGCCAGAGCTCTACCTTTGATAGAGAAGATTTTTGTACTCATTCTGAATAATGGAAACTAACATTTGTAGAGTGTTTAAAAGCTTCTGTATCAGTTTATCCTCCTAAATCCTTCGACATAAGATGTTAATCCATTTTATACTCGAGGAAACTATCTTCAAGAGGTTATATGATTTGTTGAAGGTCACTTAGCTAGTATGTTATGGGAGCTGGACTTCTTTCTCACTTAGTGTTCTTTTATTTCCAGGGTTCTTAACTTTAGCACTGTTGACATTTTGGGCCAGGTAATTGTGGGAGACTGTCCTATGCACACCCACCGTAGGATGGTTAGCAGTGTTCCTGGCTCTACTCCTGGCCAGTACTAGGGTGAAGAAGGAGGCACTAGGGCACAACATTAAGTAGTCCCTCTCACTGTTTTTAAAGTGCTGACCTGCATTTAATCCTCACAATATCTGAGAAAGTTCTCCCGTGCCAGCCTGTTGCTTTTAGGGTTTGAGTCAGTAAATCCCCTATGCTTTTGGATGTTCCTTGGGAGCTGAAGAGCATTAATGAGCAGGAACTTTTTGCATCATTTATCTCTGTCATCCAAGAACACATAGTCGTGGGCAAAAGCGACTAATAACATGGCATTTATAAGTGCTAAGCAAATACCTTCTAAATATTACAGAACTAAGAGCCTTGAGCCTAGAACAAAAATACCAATTGCTTTAATCTAATGAGAACTTAGAGCAAAAGCTATACATTGAATATACTCAGCTTAATTTATTTTGTGCCTGGTGGCCGGGCACTTACCCGCTAGTGTAGACTTTAGACCATTAAAATCCCACTTTCCCCATGGCTCTTTCAATATAAGTATATTCTTATATGGATAAATCTATTAACACCTTCTGATTAACTGGACTGTGGCTTGCTTCCTAAGTACAATCTAGGTTCTCTAAAATGGAATCTTTGAAAAATGGAGGATATAAAAAAAATCTGAATTTTAGGAGTATTAATAGTGCCCAACAGAATCATTATTAGTATGCCAGATTTTTAAGTCTTACGTAGTTTTGGCCTATATTTAACTTTCTGATAAAAAACTAATATTTAATTTGTGATAATGCTATTTAAATTTTTTTTTATACACATAGAATTGTGGCTAGATTATAGAAGTCTCTGAAAAGCTGTCAGAGTAAGCAGCTCTTATTATTATAGGCAGTAGGGAACCATTAGATTGTCAAATAGAAGAGTAGTTTAGTAAAGGTAAATTTTAAGAAATATTATTCTGCCAACAGTATATATAATGTATTGGACAATGACCTTTACAAAGTTTACGAGAGGCCAGGCAGAAGACATATTGAGAGTCTGAAATTAGGATGCTTGTCCCATCTTATGTTTTCCTGTTACCGCCCACCTGCCCCTAATTTTTGGAAGAGTCCACAAGGCTACATGTTTCTTCTCATAGATTATGACATTTTTAAAGAACTGGCTTTCTAAAATGACAGTTTTATTCATATGCAGCAGGAACCCAAACAGTTGTTTGTGGAATGAATGAATGAATTATGGAATTAATGAATTAATTACTGCTAGAATAATACACAGAT
This sequence comes from Murina feae, assembly GCA_004026665.1. NCBI lineage: Eukaryota > Metazoa > Chordata > Mammalia > Chiroptera > Vespertilionidae > Murina > Murina feae. Next base: position 9,291 of record PVJC01035042.1, read on the forward strand.
AAAATGGAATAGAGAGGATGAGTCAGATAATGCCTAGGTTTTGAGAGTTGTGTGGTGGTGGGGTGATCCAGAAGAGAATGAGTTTCATTTGGAGGTATTGAATTACATGCACTGATACTATATTGAAATCTGGAGCTTTGCTGAGAATTTGGAATTATCACACAAGTGAGAAAATGTGGGAAATAATTGAGTTTCAAACAGCCACAGTTTGGGTCAGAGCAGTGTTTCTGACACATCTGTTTTTTTGAGGACCACTCCAAAATGCAGTATTTTTCTTTAAATGACTCTTTTACTTAAATACATTTACTTTATTAAAAAATTAAAAAAAGCCCTAACCGATTTGGCTCAGTGGATAGAGTGTCAGCCTGCGGACTGAAAGGTCCCAGGTTCAATTCCGGTCAAGGGCATGTACCTTGGTTGCGGGCACATCCCCAGTAGGGTGTGTGCAGGACGCAGCTAATCGATGTTTCTCTCTCATCGATGTTTCTAACTCTTTCCCTCTCCCTTCCTCTCTGTAAAAAATCAATAAAATATATTTAAAAAAATTAAAAAAATATTCTTATTGATTTCAGAGAGGAAGGGAGAGGAAGAGAGAGAGAAACATCAGTCATGAGAGAGAATCATTGATCAGCTGCCTCCTGTATGCCTCACATTGGGGATCGAGTCCACAGCTTGGGCATGTACCTTGATTGGAATTGAACCCTAACCTCCTGGTTCATAGGTTGTTGCTCAATCACTGAGCCATGCCTGCTGGGCAAATACATTTATTTTAAAGGGAAACTTTATATTGAAACTATAAATTGCAAACTACTGTCACATCTTAACTAATAAAAGCGTAATATTAAAATTAACCATTTCTCCGGGATGGGGTAAGCCACGCCCACCAGCCAATCAGAGCTGCTGTATGCAAATTAGCCCAGCCAAGATGGCGGGGGCCGCAGCCCCGGTGTGCTGCTTCTCCGGGGCTGCGGCCTCCACCATCTTGGGAGCCTCTGTCCTGGGAAGGCATCTGGCGTCTTGGGCCTGTGGATGCCTTCCCGGGCGGGAGCCTGCGGGGGGGAGGGGGTGCGGGAACCAGGCGGTGGCCCAGAGGCCCCCGCCCAGGAGGCCACCCAATTGGCCTCGCAGGCGGAGAAGCCTCGGCGGGGGGCGGGGAGCAGCCGGCGGGACCCCGCGGCCCCCTCCTGTGAGGCCGATGGGGTGGCCAGCCCACCAGATTGGCCTCCCATCCAGAGAAGGGGGGCAGGGGATGGGGACCAGCCAGGGGACCCCAAGGCCCCCTCCTGGGAAGCCGATGGGGTGGCCAGCGCCACCCCATCGGCTTCCCAGGAAGATGGCCTGGAGGGTCAGTAGGAGCTATGGCCAACCTGAAAACTGCCCTTAGCCCCTCACCCAGGCTTGCCACACCTCCTGGGGTGAGGGTTTCCACTGGGGAGCTTGACTAGCCTGCCAATAGACATTGGCCCCTCACCCAGGCTGGCCAGGCTCACCAGCAGGTGGACATCCCCAGAGGGGTCCCAAACTCTGAGAGGGCACAGGCCGGGTTGAGGAAATACCCCCCCCCCCGCCCCAGTGCACAAATTTTTGTGCACTGGGCCCCTAGTGCTTTAAATAATTGGCAATGAAAAATTAAGTGATGGCAACAAATAAGCATATGGAATTTTAGCTAGATACTGTTGCCTGTTAAATCCTCTGAGTGTGAGTCTACTCCTGTTAAGTAAGAAACCAGAATGAAGTGAAAAACAGAGGACTTGAGGACTTGACAAGCTAATGTTCTCATGATATGATTCATTATTATATACTAGAGGCCTGGTGCATGACATTCGTGCACTGGAGTGGGGGATCCCTCAGCCTAGCCTGCACCCTCTCGCAGTCAGGACCCCTTGGGGGATGCCCGCCTGCCTGCTGGGTCTAAGCCAGCAGGTGGACATCCCCCGAGGGGTTTTTCAGCACTGCCGTGAAGGTGGGAGAGGCTCCGGCCACCACCACTGCTCTTGCCAGCTGTGAGCTTGGCTTCTGGCTGAGTGGTGTTCCCTCTGTGGGAGCATACTGACCACCAGGGGCAGCTCCTGCATTGAGCGTCTGCCCGCTCGTGGTCAGTGCATGTTCTAGTGACTGGTCATTTTTCCATTTGGTCGATTTGCATCTTAGGGTTTTATTATATAGGATGTGCCACCTGAAGTGGGTATAGATCCTATGCTTTGGGAGACACTGAGATAATGCCAGAGGAAGAGGAATCTGCTGTAAAAAGTGAGGCAGCTAGAGATCAGACCAATGAACACCAGGAGAGAGTATGATGTCCACAAAGCCTTAGGGGAGGTATGAGTTTCTAAAAGGTATGTGTGGTGCTTTTGAAAATTCAGGGAGCCCTAGCCAGTTTGGCTCAGTGTATAGAGCATTGGCCTGCGGTCTGAAGGGTCCTGGGTTCAATTTCAGACAAGGGCACATGCCCGGGTTGTGGGCTCGATCCCCTGTGGGGGGCTTGTAGGAGGCAACCAATCAATGATTCCCTCTCATCATTGATGATTCTATCTCTTGCTCCCTCGCACTTCCTGAAACCAATAAAAACATTTTTAAAAAGGAAAGAAAAATGTCATTGGCTGACTTAAAATCCAGGGAAAAATTTGCGATAATTTGCATATCAATACGTGATACTCTGTTAATATACACCAAGAAGTGTCTATGTTCTGGTGATTCTCACATATTTGGATTTAGCCAGCTCACATTGATCATCATATAGGAATTGATAAATTCTTTCTCGATGTGTTAGCAAGTTTCATCTGGAATGAGTGAATGAAAGTGTGGAGAAGGCATGTGACAATAATGAGAAAAATACATTCCTGGTTTTCAAATAAGTAGCTATTAGAACATCCTTTGGACATGTTCTTCTTTTTTATTTTTTAATTGAGATTTAATAGAGTTAATTAACTCAATAATAATTCAATAAATGAAAATTTTAGATTCAGCCATAAACATGAATTAGGCTGCTACACACACACACACACACACACACACACATATGCACACGCACATGCACACACACACATTCTCTAAAGAGGAAGCATTTCCCTCCCCCTTAGAGACCTACTTTGAGGAAATTTGATTGTATATCGTCATAGAGATATGAATAAATATTTTTCTCATCAGATGATAATCTTTATTTTCACAAATAGTAGTAATAATGATCCCCTATTTTACAGTTTGGAAACTGAAGCCTCAGAAAGATGATGAAGCCTGCTTTGGGGACACGTGACAGTAATATGGAGCTAAATGTCTTGCCTTGAGGACGAAACTCGAAGAACAATGCTATGCCCTTTAACCAGTCAGGTGTTCCAAACCCAAAGCCTGACTTCTTTACACAAATCCCTAGTTTTCTGTATTTTGGGAGAGGGACTGGTTGGTGTCATCATGTACCCCTTCATTAGTTGAAGAAAGGTTCAAACATTGTTAAAATTACAGTATTACAGATTTTATATTCAAGTTCAAAGAACCTTACAACCTCCATGATGGCCAAGCATGGCCTCCAAATCAGGAACCACATGTCTGGACAATGTGCCCCACCCCAGTAACTGCAATGAACTCAGCCAAGTGCCACCTTAGAGATTCTATTTGGGTGTGAATAATTTTGAGGAATAGTTTTGTAGAGTTTTTGTCTCTGAGCAATATACCAGTATATGAACCAACACTGGTCACAGATGTGAAGTTATTTTACTTTGGTGGGTGGGTTGGAGGAAAAATGACTGTATTAACAGTTTATTTATATTTTTGTTATCCTTAAAATGAAAATTTGTCCCTGACCTCTGAATAAATTTTAAAAGTTCTTTGAATTTATGGTGATAAAATAATTATTTTTTGTCAATTACCCATAATGGTACATACTTTGTTGCTCTTTGCATTATAAAATTCATTTTAAAGAATAAGAACACATTTCATACCTTATTTTCTTTTTTTAAAAGATAACATACACACATACACATTTTTAAAAAAAAAATATTGATTTTTAGAGAGAGAAACATTGATTGGTTGTCCCTTGCACGCCCCCTACTGGGCATGGATCCCGAAACCTGGACATGTGCCCTGACCAGTTAATCTCGAACCAGTGACCTTTGGGTGCATGGGATGGCGCACAACCCAACAGAGCCACACCAGGCTCATACCTTTCAGGCTGATTTTAGGTGGTTGGCCCCAATTTAAGATTAACTCTTTTTAATGAAAAAGACAGTTTAGAAATTTCAGTATAAAAAAATTATTAAATTGTCACATATGAGTCAGCCATAACCCTTTCCCCCCCTTTTAATGAACGAAACGAAATGTAAATAAATGAAACACATAGTGGTGGTTGCTAGGCCACAAAACCCTATTATGTACAGAACTGTACCGCATCACCTAATCACCATTTATAACAGTGGTTTTGTGGGGCCAAAAGGCATTCATGGCTCCCAAGTGACAGGCCAACAAATCATTTTTGGAATGTACCATGTTTAAATTGGGAACTGCTATAGAAGTAATTGATTTTGCCAGAAAAGAGATATGTTAAAAGAGAATTGGATATTTCTTTTGCCATCATCTGCTCTTGAAAGTGTATGAGTCTATAGTTTATATCTAATAGAAGGTTACTAATGTTTTCTTGAATATTGATTACTAATATATTCTTTTGTATTAGGGATTCTAAACTTGCTTTGAGAAGCAATTGACTCAGCACAACCAAGAAACTAAATGTAAATGTGATCCCTTCTGTAGAAATATACCCTGCTGCTCATCAGATTTTTCTGGTTCTGAATTTCTTCAAGCCTATTAGGATTCTTTAACTCTGGTTCTGCAGGGTGTAGGATAATTGTGTGGAAAGAGGCAATGACTTGAATTGGCTCCATCAACTGAAAATAAATTCATCCTAATATTCATTCATTATATTGTTTACTGAAACACCATTCTATTTTTATTGGTATATTTCCTAGGCTACAAGCATTCTCTAAACGGACTATATCACTGCAGGCATCTATAAAAGCCATGTATGAAAAAACACATATCTGTTTTGTATTAAAGGGAGATTAGTTGTTAGGATGGATTTTGTTGGTTGCAGCATGCCCAATCTATAATGTAGATTTCAGTTCCTTCTAAGAAATCTCATATATAGCACAATTTACTCTGAGTTTTGGTTATTGATTATTCATTCAGGAAATACTGCATGCCCGTGTACCAGGACAATTACATATAACAATAAAAGGAAACATTGCCTACATTCTTTCAAGGTGTATATTAGTTTTGTTTTTTTTTCAAGGAGTATATTAGTTTTTTATCGCTGTGTACCATTTACCACAAACTCAGTGGTTTAAAAGAACAATCATTTATTTTTTATATATTTTTATTTATTGATTTTAGAGAGGAAGTGAGAGAGAAAAACATTGATTTATTGTTCCACTCATTTATACATTCATTGGTTGATCTTGTATATGCCTTGACTGGGGAATCACACCTGCCATCTTGGCTTATTGGGATGACACTTTATTTTTTTATTTTTAAAATATATTTTATTGATTTTTTACAGAGAGGAAGGGAGAGGGATGGAGAGTTAGAAACATCGATGAGAAAGAGGCATCGATTAGCTGCCTCCTGTACACACCCTACTGGGGATGTGCCCGCAACCAAGGTACATGCCCTTGACCGGAATCGAACCTGGGACTCTTCAGTCCGAAGGCCAACACTCTATCCACTGAGCCAAACCGGTCAGGGCTGGGATGGCACTTTAACCAACTGAGCTACCCGGCCAGGGCAAGAATACCTTAAAAAAAAAAAAAGTGTATTTATATATATATAATATATGTATATGTATGTATGTATATAATTGATTTCAGAGAGGAAGGGAGAGGGAGAGAGTGAGAGGAACATCAGTGATGAGAGAGAATGATTGATCGGCCGCCTGCCGCATGCCTCACACTGTTGGGCTGAGCCTGTAACCTGGGCATGTGCCCCAACTGGGAATCGAACCTGTGACCACTGAGCCATGCTGGCCGAGCAAGAACACCTGTTTATTAGTTCACAGATTTGTTTGTCAGAAGTCTGGGCTGAGTGTGGCAGAGTTCTCTGCTCAGGGTTTCACAGGGTTGAAATAAAAATGTTAACTGGGCCAAGTTCTTGTCTGGAGGCTCTTCCAGAGCTCATTCACAGTATTGGCAGCACTTTATTCTTTGCAGCTATAGGACTGTGATCCCATGTCCTTGCTGGCTATCAATTGGGAGCTATCCACTTGGCCCCCTCTGTCTTTAAAAGCAATCTCTCTGACCTTCCAATCGCCCTGATTTTTCTGCTTTATTTCTGTACTCAGATTAAAGGCTTCCTATGTTTAGTTCAGGCCCCCCCCTGGATAATCCCTCTTTCTTAAGCCAACTTTCTTAACGTTAACTTAATCATTGGAGTGAAATCCCATCAAATTCTCTGTCCCAAGGATTATGCAGGGTGTATGCACCAGGAAGCAGGGTTCTTGGATCTTAGAATTTGGTCCACCACAGTCCCCATTGCATGGGTACCACCGATAATGTGTTTCAGTTGCCTCTACTGTATGTCAGGAGGAACATCAGCGGCCCTCCTTAGTACATTTATCTGTGGCAGAGATCATGAGCTTCTACTGTAGTAGTAATAGATTTCTCTTTGGGCTCTCTTCTAAGAAGAGTTTGGGCAGAAGTAAGTGGCCAGAGTGGTGTCTGCGTTTTCCATGTCAGTGCTAGGAGTGAGCTGGGGAATGGTGGCTCGGAAGAAAGCAGAGTCAAGGTTAGATTCTCCAGTCCTACTTCACCCCCAGAGCTCAGAGTTCAGCTGTTTTATAGAAGTGAGAATGCCAGGGGACATCCTCCTCCCCCTAAATGAAAGTTAGTATTAGTTAAATGTTGTTACAGATTTTTTAAAAATAGAAAGCTTTTGGGGGAATTTAAAGCATAGATCTGGGAGACTGAAATGTGAGCTTACTTAGGAAGACTAAGAAAATAAATTATAAGTTATAGAGGAAAAAACCCAAGTCTGTGTTAGCAAGTGCATCCCTTTATAAAATATATTTTCTCAGATAGATTCTTATGATGTAATGAAATAATGTTCTTTTTGTTTAATGCATATTATAACTAAAAACATACATGTAACTTTTCCTTTATCTTCGAAGTAGAATCACAGAGGCTGATGGGAGTAAATGGACAACTAGTTTCAATTACACTTTTTAAGTTGCTCACAGATGTGCATCTGGTTGTAGAAAATTTCTAATTCTTAATACGTTTCCACTTTGCATTCTTTAAAAGTACTGGATCTCACGTGGTACCTAATATTCCAATGAGGAAATGGAAGCTGAGGAAGTGTCAACTTTCTTTTGTAGTGAATGGTTTTGGCTTAATGTTTTGGGAGTCTATTTCTGTAGGAACATTTTCTGCTTTTACAGTGGTGGGAAATTTCACGAAATGAAGGATATACATAATATGAATTACTCTATTTAATGATACGGTTTAGTGATAAGTACTGAGACTGTATTCTCATACTAGGGAAACATTCACATTGGTAATATAAGTGAACAGTGTGTCCCATAATAAGTTTTGATTTCTATTTCAAAATATACAGGTGGTCTGAGTTAAATCTAAAGAAGAATACCACTTAACAGACTGTTAGTGGAGCATAAACGTTCTGTTAGACACGGAGCTGTGTCTGCCAATAACTCGACATTTTGAGGACAGATAGCATCCCATTTCCAATGTGAGACTGGGTACAAAAATACCCTAGGGCTGGGGATAGGCGTAGTAAATTGCACCAACAGAAACCTTTTGTGTATTTATGGTGGAGGAAAGTCTTCACAGAGTGTGCATGGAAAAATGGTACAACTCTTTATGCTTTTTAGCACAGTAGATGGACCTCATTTCTGATGGTTACTCTGTATGATTAATTTCTTAAAATATTTTTATTGATTTCAGAGAGGAAGGGATAGGGAGAGAGAGATAGAAACATCAATGATGAGAGAGGATTACTGATCCGCTGCCTCCTGCATGCCTCCCACCGAGGATCGAGCCCACAAACTGGGCATGTGCCCCCGACCGGAATGGAACCCGGGACCCCTCAGTCCGCAGGCCGACACTCCATCCACTGAGCCAAACCAGCTAGGGCTGTATGATTAATTTTTTATGCAAATTCCAAAAATGTTTCTCCATATGAATTCCTTGATTCTTTTCCTATTTTCTTTTTAAAACATTTTATTGATTGATTTGAGAGAGAGAGAGGAAGGGGGAACTGAGAGAGAGAGAGAGAGGGAGAGAGAGAGAGAGAGAGATTTGTTGTTCCAACTTATTTATGCATTCATTGCTTCATTCTTGTATGTGCCCTGACCCTAAACCTTGGCATATTGGGACGACGCCTCTAATCAACTGAACTGCCAGACCAGGGCTCTGTTGTTTTCATCTTTGGTTAATTAAAGTGCCACTCTCCCTTTTGTTCCAGAAGTGTTTCACTGATTTTCTTATTTTTATCTTCATATTTTCTTTAATTAATGTTTTTATGCTACTTTAAGCTTAAATTTTCTCCTGGAGCTTTTACAAATTATGGAACAGTAAAGTTGTCTTCAGATGTCTTTTATCTTCACTCTAACACTGTTTGAGTTGGCTTTTAAGACATGCTTATTTTGCATAAATTTATCTTCAGGGAGAAGAGTTACTTCTAGCATTAATACTTCTGGGAATTGTTTCAAAATTCAAAATTCAGTTTATTGTCTTAATGATAATAAGATTTCCAGAAGTCTGGTTTTTGGTCCTATATTCCCAAAGAATAGATTGGATTTTATTGTTTTAGTGGGGCTCTGTGTCATTTGGTTTGATCCTAGATCTTTCAGAAAGTTATAGTTAACTTTTAGTCTTCTTTCTAATTTATTCAGTACTTTAGAATAGAACTGCAAATACAGTCAAGCTGATAAGTTGGGAAAGTAGTGATATGTATTCTTTAGGCAAAATAATTTTAATGAAATATTAATGCAGTTAATAATGAATATATTTAAGGAGACTATTTAATAAATGTTAATACTTTATTCAACTATTAGATAAAACTTCGTAGTGGCAGCAAGAAATATATTTTATGATATAATTTGGGGTGAGCTATAGAAATTTGTATAGCCTTTTTTTATAGTTATCAGTTAAATGTAA
>PVJC01035043.1:0-18474 GCA_004026665.1 Murina feae
GCAAGAGTTGTTTCAGTGGAGCTTTTATGCTCACTGCATCTGCCCCGAGTGTGTTCCTTGTGGATCTGTTTTGTTTAGGTTAGTCCCACTCTGGCCACTGGGTTGGGGCTGGCTCCTGTATCTTTAAGGAGGCGTTGATTAAGCCTCTGCCCTAGCTCTGACGCAGCTTGGGAGGGGCGGGGCCTCAGGGAGTTTGCAGAGCAGGGCGGAGCAAATAGCTATGGCACTTTTCAGCGCTGCGCTGAGAGACACCAGGTCTCTGTGTCCCATGGTAATTGCTGCAAGCAACGCTGAGAGAAACCTGCTTTGAATTTCCTCCTGGTGCCAGTCAGTCCCCCTTCTCTGGGTGTCTGGGTCCTTAGAAACTCGCTTGGAACTGGAGTTCAGAGCCTCTGGGGACTTGTGGCTCTCTCCGTTTTGGAAAAGAACCGCGTCCCCCGGGGCCAGCCCTTCCCCGAGCCCCGTGCGTGCGCCTCTGTACCTCTGTACTTTGCTTCCGCTGCTCCTCTGAGTCTCAGACTCTTCTCTAGTTGTAGGATTTTCACTCAGCCAGCCTTCCTGTGGGTGCGAGTGGTGTCCATGTGTTCTTTTCGAGGTTTTTCTGAAATAGTTGTTCACGGCTGCATTTACGGTGTCTACCCTATGCCACCATCTTGTTTCCTCCCAACATTGAACTTTTTGTTTTCTGATTTGTCAAAATTGAAGTTATATGCTAGAAATGAATATAAACATTTTAGGTAATTACCTATTTGTTGAGGTGAATTGATTTTATGTCACATAATCTCATGATCTTCAAAGAGGCTTATAAGAGCATGTAGCAGCATGCCTGATGATACATAAATTCCCATGATAAATTAGACACGTCTTCCTAAAGAATAAATTTTACTCTTGAAACAATAGGAAAAATAATATTACAAGAAAATATTTAAATGTCACATAAATGATTATACAATTTTCATGATTTTAATGATAAAGTAAGGCTCCAATGGTATTTCATGTTTTGGCATCTCAGACTCTGATTTTCTGTTTTCAATCTTGATCATTAAGTATGCTTTTCTGGAAAACATGAGAATAGTTATGATAATTTATGTGTCCCAAGAGTTTATATCAGAATCCTCTGGTTTTGCAGAAAAAGTTGGGAAATGAAATACTTGAGTGTCAATATTTAAATAATTTGATCTGCTAAGTCACTATATTTACTTGGGCAATGTTAATAATGTATTTTTAAAACCATAAGAATGTATCTCAATGGTATTGTAAAAATAGGAGTAAGGTAAAATTTAGAGAACCAAGTTTGTTCTGAATGAACTCTGGACTGGTTAATGAAGAGTGGGCTTAGGTATCCTCATCTATTCAATGAGAGCACTAGTGCTGGAACAATATATGTAATATGACCTCAGAAAGAAAAAATTTAAATTCTCTATAAAAATTTAAAGAAAGTATGACTGATAATCATATTTTTATTAAATACATTCATCAGCATTACGGCTTCTGATCAACATGTATACTACATAGTCTGTGGAAAACAATATTGCCTAAATAGTACCTAGAATTTTGTATCTTAGCTACTATCACTTATTCTGAATGATATAAAACTTTTTAAAATGGGATTTATATCAAAATTACAAGACAACATTTCAGACCAGTTTAAGACAGGATTTTTGACTGCAGGAGTTGGTTTTCAGCACCACGGATAGAGTCACAGCGTTCCTGCAGCAGCAGCGAATGAAAGGCTTTGGAATATCAAAATACTCGGGAGAATTTTAGGTTACATACGTGTCCCCAAATTTAAATGGCATTGTAAAAAAAGTGAAAGGCTGTCTATCTTTTTATTTCAAAAATTAAAAATGAACCAGGGCTTCACAATTGACCATAAAAAAATAATTTAAAAATATATTATTGAGTACATAGTATAGTATATTTTCAGTTAACTGGTGTTATTTACCAAATGTATTCTCATTATAATTTAAGTTTTCTCATATTCCCCCAATAGGATATAACTATCTGCTATAGAATACAACAACTATAAATTTCACATAGGGTGTAATTTGATATCTGTATGCTTTGAAATGTCATTAAAATCTGGGACTGATAAAGTATTTTCTAACAATTTTTTAGTAACTTCATTGTTCTGTATTGATTTTAACCCTTCAACATCCCCCCAAATAAAAACAATAATAGCATAATTTTGAATTTCTCTAGGAACAAGAACTTATACAACTTCTCCTCAAAGAGGTACCCAGTAAAGACAAATTTGACATTCAGAATTACTTTATAGTAGTTACACATTACTTCTTCAGGTTGTAAAGAAAGTTAAATAAGTCTTAAGGTAAGAATGAAGCTATTTTTTTTAAAGTTTGTTGTAATTGATTTTAGAGAGAAAGGAAGGGAGAGAAACATCGATGTGAGAGAGAAATTTTGATGGGTTGCTATGCTTCCTTTACCACCAGGTGAGATGATGCTCAACCGAGTCACACCAGCCAAGCATGAAGTTTTTAATGATGTATGAAAAGCTTCCATTTAAATGTAAGGTAAATAAATTTAAAAAATACTAAAACCATGATTATATATTTTAAAAATTGATACTCTAATGCTTCTTAAATGCTTAATTAAAAATTAATTTTAAGGTAGTTTATTTCAAATACAGTGGAATTACGAGCTATACGCCACTTACACCTGCTAGATGTGGCATTGCCAAAGGATCTTGACTATGGTTCCACCTTTGGCCAGGAGATGGCGCTGTCATGTAAGAAGCGGCCTTATACTTATTTATTTATTTATTCATTTCAGTTTCGCATGCTGCTTTCTAACAGACAGTGGATACCATCGAGTGAGTGTCAGAATGGAAAGCTAAGGCAGAGGCAGAGAGGATGCTGCCGTCGTCCTTTCTTGTTTTTTTATTTTTTAGTGAAGATGGAACACATGTAAGATTTTGCTTTCTGCTTTAGTCGAAATTCTGAAGAACTACATTAGAGACTATTCAACACAAACACGGATTCTGTGCTGTGATTTACAATTACCTTTATTTCAGGTAAGCCAACATGATTCTATCTTTGACCTATGAAAGAATTGTTATCTATGTTAATGAAGACATTTAAAGGAAGATGTGTGCTTTGTAAACTTAGATTCAGATCTAAAGGATTTAAAAGCTCTAATTCTAGCTGTGCTGGGTTTCTAAATCCTCCTAGACCGAAATAAACTCCAGCCCTAGCACGCTGTATTTTAGTCATCCTTCGGTTGTCTGGCCTTTAGTGTCCATCTGTGCTATACGTCTGTGCCTTTTGAAGGTAAAGCTTTCAAAGTGAAGGATGGGTCTGCTTTCTTCCTTCACTTTGAAATAGGGAGATACTGCTCCTTAATACGGTGAACAAATTGTAGAGATGTAATGAAGCAGATTAACATGGCAGTGGCTTTGCTGAAGCCCGGAGCTGAGCCTTCTGACAGCAGCCTCAGAGGCATGCCAACATCCTGAGCCTAAAGGCCTTCTGAACATTTCCTGCCGGTGATGATGCTATGACTTATTTGTGTGTGTTTTTTTTTTTTTCCTTTTTAGAAAAAATATGTAAGTCTTTCTTCCACATCAATGGAAGATTTATGTAATGTGTTTAATAGACTTGGAATGATAATACAGACCTTCCCCCTCCCTCCGGTATGGATGTAAGGAGTAGACTGAAAGCCATTTAATTACTGAGAAATGGATTTTTCCTCTGATCTTCGTGGCTTTGTGAGGATAGGACTGTGGCCATTAAAAATAGTCGATATTGTATAAGATGTTCACATTTTTAATTATTTTTGATCATGTGACTTTAGCTATGCTCAAGAGTGGAATGACTCAGGAGCTAGAAATTACATGCAACAGCCCTGCTTTTTTTCTGCTTCTTCTCATGCCTTTCCTAAATCCTCTTTTTATTGTTATCAAATTAATAGGAAGAAATCAATAAAGGAATCCTGCATTTAAAAATCCCAATTGTTATTTAGATCAGTTTAAAATGAAATTGTAAAATATTTTGTAAAATTGTTTTTAAAATCCTCATTCTCTTCTCCTTGGAAAGAGATGTGTGTGTGTGTGTGTGTGTGGAGGGGAGGGTGCAGGAAGTGGCAGGTGGGGGGGGGGGTGCATCAGAATGTTTCTATCTCACTCAGCATTTTCCTATAAAGAGGTAACTCTGCTGTGTCAGAGGTTGTGAAAGCTATGGGGAATGATTTTTATAGAATGGTTTGAACCGCCAAGAAAAAGAAATCCATTCTTTTGACAATGTGGGATCTATAGAGAGATTTAAGTCCCACGTGATTCTATATGCATGGGAATGTTTAGAATCACAGATCTCTAGCATTTATCTATGTCATCATTTAAAGAATAACAACTGTGGTTGTGAAGTTAAGTGAATTTCCTAGAGCCACACACTAAATTACTAAATTAGAATCAGAGGCAAGGCTAGAACACTGGTTGGCAGTTTTCAGTGTCTTTCATAGCAGTAACTCCATTTGCCTCTGGTGTGAATTCAAGTGGCATCTAGCAGGTGTACTGAAATAGACTGTGTGTGTGTGTGTAAATTATATGAAGTAGAGTTTCAGTTCACATGCTACTCAATTTTCTCAAGCCTCTGACAAAGCACCCAAGAAAACAAAAACAGTGTTATGGAGACTCCCTGTTTTTCAGTATTCTCCTCTCCTCATGTGATGAGGCATACTAGTCTACTCTATGCCCATGAATGGCATGTATGGTCACTGAGTTGCTCATGACTCGGTTCCTCCTACCTAACAGAGCACACTGTGTGTGTCCATTAGTCTATCTACCTTTACAAGAACATCATCTTGTGCCCTGTCCTTCCACAGGTTTTTTTTCACTTGCTGGGCCTAGGCTACACCCTACTTCTTTAATATCTTGAGAAAGAAAATAAATTCAAATGTGGCACTCCCACATACCATATATATGGAGTGCCACACACTACCAAGAAGTGTCCACTGTGAGACTAAGACACGAACAGGGGCATGGAGTTTACTTCATGGGGTTTGACGTGGAAGTGTGCATCTACAGAGAGTACTGTGGTTTGAAATATTACAAACATGAAAATGAAGACGAGGAAGTAATGGCGCAGCTATATGAATACCTGTCTTGCACCAGGCACTGTGTCATGCCTGAGAGTCAGAATAAGCCAACATTCACCATTTCTGTGTGTGAGGAGCTCAGAACCCAGAGAAAATAATTTTAAGAGGATTTGACAGTTAAATTAGATCTTTAAGAGTGAGTTGAGTATAAACAAATAAAAATAGTAACAGGGGCTCAGACTGAGGATTAAACAAGACACGAGAAAAATGAAGAGTAATTTTAGGTTTTAAGACTTATCAGTGAAAGAAAAGAGATAACTTTTTTTTAAGTTGCTTATTTCAGGCACTAAGGTGAGATAAGCAAATACAAGGAAATAGGGAACTACAGGACATTGCATAGAGAAATTATAGAAATCTGATAGAAGCCTGAAAATAGTAGGGTTTTTGTTTTGTTTTGTTTTGTTTTTTGGGGGTGGACAGTAAAATAAAGATAATGAATTTGACTTTTGATGTTATGGCTTTGATATACTAACATATACTTTCATATAGAGATGTTCTATAAGGTGAAAATTTTATGTCCATATTTTAGATTAGAAGATAAAGCTAAACATATGATGTGCATGAAGCTATGGTAATAATTAGGTCACACATACATGAACATATTTGGGGAATAAAAGTGGAGTGAAGCTAGCTGTGCAAAAGTAATGGAAGACGTTGTAGGAATAACAATGTCATAGGAGGCAAAGCAGGTGAGTTTACTACCAAAATAGGGCTCAGAAACAGTAGCAAACCCATAAAGTGGTTGATTAGTAAGAGAATAGGAAAGGAGTTCATGAACTTCATCATCATCATCATCATCATCATCATCATCATCATCATTATTCTATGTCGCGGGTGGATTTTAAGAGATTTAGTAGATTCGCAGAGACAGGGGCTTAGACTGAGGATTAAACAAGAAATGAGAAAAATGAAGAGTGATTTTAGATTTTAAGACTTTTGCCAGTGAAAGAAAAGAGATAACTTTTTTAAAATTGAGGGTCAATGTGCTGTTGAGGAAAATTTGATTTTAGGTAGGATTAGAGAAACCTCAGACCCTTTATAGAGTAAGGTTATTAAGTCAGAAAAGAAACATTTGTAAAACAAAGAGAAAAAATAAATTGCAATCCAATAGGAGATAAGAGAGAAGGTTCAAGAATGCTTTTACTCTGCAATATGAAGAAGGAATGAGAGCTGATATAAAATAAGCTGATGTAAGGTGCCCTTTTCTTGGAAATTAAATCTTTGCCTATAAGATATATATATGTATATATATTTGGGTCCCCAGAAAAGGGTATTTGTGAAATATGGACTTTCTGGAATAAATAAAAAAAAAACACTTTTCAGCAGAGCACACTTTTGCCATATTAATCCTTGATGTTGAAACTAACAATACTGTTTCACATTGTTTATTATACAAACTTCAGTTTCCCATTGTTTTCCCCAGAATGACCTGTTTAAAAGTAGCTTCTATTTTAAGTTTGCATAGGCTCAGACCAATATATACCTAGTATAGGTATCTACTTTGATTATTAAGGTCTAGTTTTCCAGCATCTGCATCAAATATTCAAACTCTGACCTTTTCCTCCCTCAGTGTCATCATTACTAAGACAAGGATATGGGTAAAGAGAGAAGAAATTCCATTGAATCACACACTTCCTTTCCTAAGCTCCTTTATGCAGTTTCCTATCAGGAGTTCTCATTTCTACTGATGGTGCCAGGGTCCTCCTGCACATTTCCGGGAGCCAACTTCCAAGCATTCCCTTGCACTCACATGCCATGGGATGACAACATGAGGCCTTAAAGAAGGCACAAGCATGATGAAGAACCCCATCCTTCACAGGGATGCCTGTGAAGTAACTGCCTTCTCAGTTCAGATGGACTCGGTTCCAGTCAGAATTGGTTGGTTAGAAATATCACTTCCGTGTCTTTATATCTGATTCTATTGAGCTGTGTGGTGAGCCTGACAGTTTGAGGAGAGAAAGACAGAAGTAGGCATTTAGGTTTACAGATACAGATAAAGATACAGATACACCCCTTTCCTCACCTCAGGGCTGGCTGGGGGCAACATTATAAAGGCAGATGTCGGTGTCTTCTTCTTCCCTCCTCTTTAGATGTCCTCATAACTGTCTCACTCAACTGCTAAGCCTTAAATGAGATGATTTAGCTTCAGTTCCCAGCCATAGATTTTATTTGTGTTTATTTTTATTCTATTGTGATTAGGAAATTTCAGGTCATGGTTGCCAGCTGTAGAACCCTTATCCATTTCAGAACTTAGTGTTTATTTGTCTCCATTCTTTCTTGACCATCAGTGTGGGTACTTTGAAGGCTGATGGGGTAGCTGATGATCTGAAACAGAAACATTAACTCAAACTTAATCCCATTGACAGCTATTGTGCTGTCACAACTACACTAGAGGTCGGTACTAGAGGTTTTGAGGTGTACGATCACCATGCCACAAACCAGGCTCACCACTTCCCAGATCAGAGCACTTTCAAAGGGATTAAATTCGATGTTTGGTTTTGTTGTTGATTCTCTTTGAAAAATATTTATTTTATAATTTTATAATAGATCATAGAGAACACAAAGCGGGCCTCAGAATATATTTTAGAGTTCTACTCTAAGGAAACATGCTAGAAGATATACATTAGGGACTTTTAAAATTCCTGTTGAAAATTTTGCTAACAAAAGTCACAAATACTACTTTTTATTACTGAATTTTTAGTGAAAGGAAGGGAAAAAGAGAAAGAAAAAATGACGTTATAGAGATCAAACCCACAACCTGGGTATGTGCCTTGACTGGGTATCAAACCTGCCACCTTTTGATGTATGGGATGATGCTCCAATCAACAGGGCATGAATACTTTTAACATCAATTCCAGACCACTTTCAGATGCTTCTTTTCATGATTTTATCACTTTTACTTTATAACTTATTAATGCAGATTATTCAGGATGCTTTAAATATTGATGATAGTTACAAACAAGTTTATTTCAAAGGGAAACCAATTAGGAAAAAATTTTAAAAGATTTTAATATACATGTTAAATTTTTAAATACTATGTTTTGGATTTTTCCAACAGCTACTTCACATGTCTATTGTCTTTAGAATACAAATTTAATATGATTTATAATTTTGTTTAAACATAGTAATGGCAAGATTTTTGAGAAAAAGTGGTTTACTTATGTTGGTGGAAGATCTTGCTTTAGGATTCATAAAAGAAGAGTCACAGTACCTATGAAAGCAAATAAGATCTTTATAATTGTAATTTTGTGTCATATTGATTTTAAGATACATTATAATTATACTAGAGCCCCAGTGCATGATATTCATGTATGGGGGCAGGGAGGGTGGGGGGAGGTTGTCCCTCAGTCCAACCTGCACCCTCTTCAATCTGGGACCCTTCAAGGGATGTCCAACTGCCTGTTTAGGCCTGATCCCAGTGGGATCAGCAGTCAGACATCACTCTCATAATCGAGGACTCCTGGCTCCTAACTGCTTGCCTGCCTGCCAGCCTGATCACCCCCTAACCATTCCCCTGTCAGCCTGATCAACATCTAACTGCCCTCTCCTGAAGGCCTAGTCACTCCCAACTGCCCTCCCCTGCCAGCCATCTTGTGTCCACATGGGGGTGGCTAACTTGTTGAAGTGATGGTCAATATCCATATTACCTCTTTATTATATAAGATATATATTTTTGATAATGATGATGAATATCATTGGTAATATACTAATGCCTATGACATATTATTTCTATATAGGAAATTATGGCCTACATTAGGAACATGAAATGAAGTTATATTAAAACTCAAAAGTAAAAGCTACTAGCTTATCTCCCTGCAATATTTATACATTAGTGTCATCTCCCCTTTACACTATTTGGGTTTAGAGAAATCAGAGATGGGTGGAGGCAGAGGTGAAGGTTGACTTTGTAAATTTTTCCTGGTAATATTCCATTAAACATTCTTTTTTTCTATTTGCACATTGCCAAAGGAACTACATGAGTGGATCTTGGACACGGGGGCTGAGGTATAAAATGTGTGTGAAAAAACAACAACAACAAAACAAAACAATTTCACAATGAGAAGTAGAGCCAGGCTGGGAAGAGAAGGGGACAGGCCAACAGCTAGGGATAAGGGTCACCCACAATCCAGTGCAGAACTCTAAGGAGTTTGAAAGCATGAATATAAACATGGCCTTCCAGGTTTTTATAAAATTAATTTGTCAAGGTAAGAAGGTAAATCATACATTATTTGAGAATTCATTAGCTTGGTTCATAACTTTTAATTATTTAAATGTGTGTCAGCCTCCATTTGTCCTTTAGCCACAAGATTTTCATTTGGAAGAAAATATAATTACTAACTGCATCTACTCTAATAAAAGAGTAATACACAAATTAAACATCACTCCAAGACATCTAAGCCATGCCCACCAGCCAAGCCACACCCTCAGCCAATCAGAGTGGCTGTATGCAAATTAAACCAGCCAAGATGGAGGTCAGCAGCCATAGAGCTGGAGCAAACAGGAGGCTTCCGTTGCAACTGCCTGCCTAGGCTGGCTGGGCCTCTGCTCACAGCAACAATGTTTTAGTTACAGAAGTCACAGAGCTGAAGCAAACAGGAGGCTTCATTACCTGCCTAGGCCTCCACTCAAGGTAACAATGTTTCAATTATAGAAGTTAAATAAACCCCAGAAACCTGATTCTAGCCAGCCTCACTGAGACCTTGGGTCAATGGGAGCTGTGGGCAGCCTGAAAACGGCCCTCAGCCCCTCACCCAGCCTTCCCAGGCACCCAAGTAGGGACCTGAATCCTGAAGAGGATGTGGGAAGCCTGAAAATGGCCCTCAACTCCTCACCCAGGCTGGCCACACCCCCATGGGGTAAGGGTTCCCACTGGGGGGCTTGGCCAGCCTGCAAACAGCCATCAGCTCCTCATCCAGGCTGGCCAGGCACACCAGCAGGTGGACATCCCGCAAGGGGTCCCAGACTATGAGAAAGCACAGGCCAGGCTGAGGGACCCCCCCCCCCCCCCCCCCCCGCAAGCACACAAATTTTTGTGCACCGGGCCCCTAGTTAATAATAATAATAAAAGTCTTCTAACAAAGACCTTTTGTTATTTGAAGAAATGGCTTAAGAATCATGACTATTTAAATATATTTTGTCATAATGTGTTAAAAGATTTCTGAGTGCAAGAAAATTATTTTAATTAACTTTTTGTTTCTACTTGCCAAAAATTAATTTTGTAGTAGAATAAAATGATCTTATGAAGCAATCACCCTCAAAAAGAGCTTTTAATTGTTTGAATCATTATTGTACTTAACAATGACTAAGTCTTGTATAAGTATCTAGGATCAGTTGGGATTATAATACACTTTCAGCATGGTATTAATAAATAATTATGTGACTATGCCCTGCTACATCTTGTGTGGGTGATATGTATGGGAAAATGACAATGGAACATCAAAATCTTGATGAGGCTCCTATGAAAGATCATGGATTGGTTTGAATATCATGATAAATTTATGATAAAATTATAATGAGATGATTAATGTAAAAAGTGAAATATCTAAGTAGCTTTATTAATCCAGCATTACCAGCTAGGATTTTCTTCCTTCTCTGTGTCCCATGGATTGAGCCACTGTCCTGGTCCAGAAACTGTCAGGCAGTTAGGATGTGCCAGAGAACTGCTCAGACTTACAGTGGCTATTTCCTGAGCTCAGAAGACCGGGAAACCTAATTGTAGACAGAGTGACTATAAAGTGTATGATCTATTCTAAATCATAGCGTAGTTTGTTAATAATTTCTCCAGACAACAGGAGGGAAACAGGGCTGTCCCTGACAAACTGGGATATATGGTCACCCTATTTCTAAAAATATGTACATTGGTTTTATTTATACTCCTTATCTACATATATTCTTTAAAGATAAAAAAATTATTACCAGTGAAAATAAGTCAAAATCAGAGCTCTAGTCCTAGATCTGACAATAACTACCTCAACTCTTAAATTCCATAAGCTTCTATTTTTATTGCCATTAAAATGAAAGAAATGGACAGTATTCTCTCTAAAGTCTAGCTCGATGTTTCTTGTAGTGCACATTAATACCACCATTGTTGGTGCTATCCATGTTTAAAAACTGTAGAGTAAATCAACAAGAAAGGATGCTTTGTTTAAAAGGCAAAAGACTGCTAACACTCCAGTTCTGAATTGTTAGTAAAACAGAAAAGTCAGACACTAGATAGACGCCAGTGTGCTTAGAGATACCAATGGTTTAACCTTTGGTTTGCACTGCCAGCTTTCTCTGTTATTAATTTTGTATTATTTGTGAAAATAAAGTAGGCTAACTATCTCAGTGGTGGGTCACCCCTCTAAAGTGAGAGTGATTTAGAGGATGCTCCACTTGGAACTTTTTGCAGCAAATTATCTCTAACAGAGAATATCGCTGTAGTTCTACCACTTCCTCTCACACCTTGCCCGAGCATCCCATCATTTCAGGCACTCTGCATCACTGTGTATGATATGAATGTGTTTTAATTGTTTGAAAAATAGGAAAGGGCTGATCTTTCAATCATTCTAAAGTGTTGGTTTGTAATAAATAGTAACTGTTTACTGTTCCTCCGGGTATCGCATAATCTGTACAATGAAAGCGGCTTTTCAGAGCCTTGGGTATCTCTCAGATGGAATGGCCTCTATTTTTTTAAATGGTTCTTATTGAAAAATGTCTCAAGTGAATGTAATCAACACCCTTTCTAGAAAGATTATTGTACTTCTTGTTATAGAAACAAGTCCGTAACAGTCAAATAAACTGTGGAAATATTTACCTATTGTTAACAAGATTATCAAAGGCTATGTTGATTGGCCATTCAAGCTTCACTCAGTTTTTTTTCCCCAAATTTTATGTATTATTTACTACTGTAGAAGAACAAAATCCCATGAATGAAGAGTAAGCCAAACTTGCCCAAATTAAAATGAAACGCTTGCTGCAATCAGTGTATTTAAAGTACAGTTTGAATGCTAGGAGGCGGTTGTTAAAACCCATGTTAATATTACAGTTTTATTAGGTGGCAGACGGTTTTGTAACTCCTGGGCTCTTAGATCTGTCAGCGTTTATAATAGGATTTAAATCTTAAATACTTTGAGTTCCTAGATATAAATCAAAATAAACTCTAATGCCTTTACCACACAAGATTATATGTGAAATAGATTGTTATGCACACCTTACTATAATTTTCCTAAGCATAAAGGTAAAATGGATCTACCACCCCTAGATTGCAGAACCTGAGAATTCTTTTGAAATTAAACACAAAGTTATTACTCTAGACGTGGCAAGATCTAGGTGGCTTTGGGGATTCTATTCGAAGTAAAAGTTTCAGTCCTTTATTAGCACGTTTTCAAATTTTAGAAAGGTGGCGGAATAACTTGTTTCCTATCTACTGGCTTCATTGCTGTGTGTACAAAAGTGCTGTTTATAAGGCAGCAATGTGCGTGGCAGAATCAGAACTGGATTTCTTTTGAAGAATCAGTTTTGTTAATGTCTAAAAACCACTAAGTGTAAATTTGAATCTAATAAGGATCCCAAAAATCTAATTCAATTAACAACCAAGCATCTCAGAGCTAGAAGAGGGTAACAAAGATCAGCTTTAATATTATGCAGAAACCCAGGGGAAACCTTCTTTAATCAAAAAGGAGAGCATATTAAAGTTGACATCGAAATATCTGCAGTAATGGAATATTTCATATCGTACTATAGTAACGGGACAGACGGTGAATCATCCAAAATTATTAAAACTGAGAGGAGTTTTTAGGGGTAAAATAGGCAGGTTTAGGGAGTTTTAAAAATAAAGAGGGTCCATGGGGAGAGGACTGCAAAGTTGGGGGAAGGGAGCTGCCAAAAGGTGTACATTCACAAAAAGAGAAAAGAGATGCCACAGGATAAAGGGAGAGGAAGGTATCCGTTCACAGAAGAAGGGAAAAGCCAGAGGGAGTGGAGAAATATAAAGGAGAAGGAGTAAGACAGGTTTTCAAAGGGGATAGAGAATTCTGCCACAGAAGAGGGAGAAAAACCCGCATGGGGTTTGAGCTTTGAAGCTGCTAGTTACCAATAAGAAGGGAATAACAAACAACAAAAAGCTGCAGCCTTTACAAACCTTAGGGAAAAGGGCTTAGTGACCACTCCCTGGAGACCCGCTCCCTACATGGGAGTCTGTGCTTGTTTCCCGATAAATTTTCATGTACCCCCTTTTGTCCGTGGCTTCCATCTTCAAATCCACCTGGATGAGAACCCGGGAAAAGAAATCACCTTTGCATCCTGTCCAGAGGAAAACCACACATTTCAGTCGGCATTTCAAAACCACACGCGACTTCTACTAGACCCTGGAAGGCTCTTTAGTCGGGCTTGTGGCCATGGTGTGTTATTGTGGACATGCCTGTCAAAATGTGAATTTGAAAGGAACTATAAGTCCGTTCAGCATCCCTGCACCTGCCAGTACCCTTAACCGGACCCTTAACTTTAACCTACACATTGACCCACTCACTCAAAAAATTTTTAATGTAATAGCAGAATTATTCATTCTTTATCATGCTCCCCTCCTCACCACTGCAGTTTCACTTCCAACTGACTTGAGTTTCCTCCTGCAAAAGATTCCTCAGTAGTATCCTTTGTTTTAATCTTCCTCTTGCTTCAATATCTCAGGGCAGAATAACTTTTCAACACAACTTTTGTTCTGTTTTCCTTCATATATTTGGGGCGTCTTCACAGGAAATTGGACTTCATAGAAAATGAAGATTAGCGAGGGCTGGGAAAGCAGAGACAGTGTCTGGTTCCTGTGCATCAGGTCTCCTCCCCCCCCCCACCCCCCACCCCTCCCCCGCCACTCCATCCCCTCCCAAAAAATGTTGGAGTCATCTTGTTTCAGCAGCTCCTTCTCCACCACTGTGCAGGCAAACCTTAAATGTTATTGAAGCAAACTCAGAAATACTCAAAGCATCCCTTTTCTGTCTCATTGCTCTGCCTCATTTGGACATTCATAGCCTCTTGTCTGGGCTTTTACAATACGAGTAGCCGTTAATCTTACCTCCTGCCCCGAAGGTATTCACGCTCCAGACCTCTTCCATACCAGAATGATATCTAAGAAGTAAACCCGATTGTGTGGCTCTGCAGAATAAATGGCCTTACATAAAATCCAGATTTAATTGCACTGAAGATGACTCCACCCCATGGACTTTACACTTGAGCATGAGGTTTGGCTGGATAGAAAGCCGAGGAGGTGGCAATGGTCACAGGCTGTCCTGGTAACTGTAGACCTAAAATAAAATCCTGAAACTTTCAGTGTAACAGGAACTAGACTGTGACTGACATTGTATAGTTTACATAGATCATTCTGGTCAACATGCAACATGGTGGTGAAGAACTTGGACTTGTCGTGATCCCCAAAGACTACAAGCGAGCCCCAAAACCACTGTAAAAACATGAGGGTCTTTATTATTCAAGTTAACTTGGACTTCCCACGCTCATCCACCGGCCACCGACACAGCCACGCGGCAGGGCAGGAAGTGCGGGTTTCAGGCAAAACAAAGGATTTATAGGGCCGGAGTAGTGGGTGGGGTAACGTGTGTGGCCCCTGTTGATTGGTCGAGGGAAGGTCCTGGGCCGGCATTTCCTCTGCATCCCTATTGGCAGGTCTGCACTCTCGCACTGCCCTTCCGCCCTTACAGACTCACACATCATGTTGCCCCATTCCAAGTTCTGACTTTTCTACTTATTAATCTGTCCTTGGGCAAGAAAGAAACCACTTGAAAAAATAATAATAAATCACTTGGGCCTCCTTTTGTAAAATAGGGTTAATAATTGTTCCTACATCACAGGTTATTGTGAAGATTAAATTAAATAATACAGTGGACATGTAAACATTTAGAACAGTACTTGCCCTTAGTAAACTTTCAACAAATATTAGCTTTTGTTGACTAATAAAAAAAGAAAAGTTGGTTATTATGATGTTCTGTTGTTATTATATTTCTGGAGTATTCAGAGAGAATTTTTTTTCTAATTTTAAGCTAAAATTGACCTCACATGAGGACATAATATTTTCTTTTATTCAAGAGGGAACATTGCTAATTTAACAGTGAGAGGTCCTAAATATATAAGAATTATTACCTAAATTTATGTTTATTGAAATCAAATTTCCATAATTTCTGTATTTTTATTATTAAAATACCTTTTGTCTTCTATGAACAACCAGCAAACTCCATTTCTTACCAGTGATAATTCAAATGGCTTTAGTATTTTTTCCTGAATCTTCCAATCCCAACTGTTTTCTCTTTTTTTAAAGCAATATCTGGAACAGGAATTTAAAAAAACTGAGGTGACCAAGCTAATTTTACCTTCTTTGTTAGTAACCTAATCTAACTGTATTTTTATCCATTAATGCTGACTTTTCCACATACTTAATGTTATTCCTCTTGATTTCAAAGCTTAATGACTTCTTCCTTGTTCTTGACTCCATCGTATTATCATATTCCAAGAGAAAATTGCCTTAGGAGGTACTCTCTCCATATCTTTGATTTTTGATTCTTCATTAACTCGTTTAGTTCTGCCTTCCAGCAAGCATGGCCTTTTCTTATATGGAAAAATGTGTGCTGTGCTTTAGTTCTTTATCCCTACCCCCACCCCCCTCACCCCACTTAACAGTGAATTTCTTAAACAACATTGTGCACTTACTTTATTTATGTGCCACTTGTTGCTTACCCATTTTCATTATTGTCCTAAAATTATAGTCTTATAAACATATTAGTATTTTCATATTAATGTTTCATAACATTTAATATATTTTGTAATATACATTTTTCTTTTCTTTTTTTTCTTAAAAGCTTCAGTAAGTAGTCATGGACCTTTGACATTAAATTTGACACCTTTTCTACGGGTTTCTACCATCCTTCTCTGATTAGATCTGTAACCTGATCTACCCGGGAGCCTTCCCTCCAGGCCAACTGGTCTTTTCATTTGCTATTGTCCCAACCTACCTGGTTTTCTCTTGGAGGTTACAGCCAGGCATCCTTGGGGCTGGGCCTTTGCTCAGGATTTCTCCTCCAAGTGGAATGTCCTTCCCTTTCAGCCAAACCTTTAAAGCCCAGTGTAAGTTCCACCTCATCTAAGGATCCTTTGTTCCTCACTTCAGCCCTCAATGTCTTTAAGCTTTTATAAATAGCAAGGTTATAAAATAAATCCTTTTGGAGGACCTGGGGGGATCAAAATGCCTAAGTTGCAGTCTTGCGTCTGTTGTTTATTTGCTGTGGCCACTGACATAGGCTGGCTAAAAACTTAGTTTCCTCATCGATAAGGTGAAGTTATTGAAACCTCCCTGATCTAGCTCCTTAGGTAAAATAGTACATAAAAACACTTGAAAATTTTTTAGAAATCTATTCGAGCTTGTCATGTTATCACAAATAATATACTGCATTGTTAGTTGTCTTATGCTGTTACTGGATTTAGCACTGTTAATTAATTTCCATGTATTCATTTTGACTCCCTAAGTTTTGAATTCTTTTTTTTTTAACGATTACTGTTATATGAATGGTATTAGGATCAAAAAACAAAAAGAGCCAATTATCTTAGAGGCATAATCAGGTTTATACCTCCCAATAAAGTGTGAATCCATATCAAAGAAGCTTATATTCTTATCCTGGCCACTTGGAGATAAGAAGTTGAAGATATCTGACAGAAACTCTTACTGAAAGAAGGTCAGCAAGAGAGAAAAAAAGATGGTTGACTTGTCCCAGCTTAAATAGGTCTGGCTTGGTATAGTCCACAGACTTATTAGAAAACAGGATATTGAAGAAGAACAGTAGAGTTTGGACTCATAGCATCTTCTTTAATAGAAGTATATTTTGCATAAAATATGCATTAGGTTATATTTTGACAAACATGTTGAATAACACTCTTTTGGATAAAAATACTTAATTTATTTTTTATTCACCTGTTGATGGACATTTGAAGTGTTTCTTGGTTTTTGCTAATATGAAAAACTAGAGGCCCGGTGCAAGAATTCATGCATAGATGGGGTCCTGGGGGTGACCTGCGAGGATTGGCTGAAATTCAAAGTTCAGTGCCACCTGCCACTCCTGCCTGCCACTCCTGCTCATCCCGGCTCTGCTGCACCTGCCTCAGTGATGCTCGCCAGCCATGAGCCCTGCATCTGGTGCCCTTCCTGAATGGGTGGGAGGGAGCTAGGACACAATTGGCCCTCCAGGCAGGCAGTGGGCTGGTGGGCTGTCGGGATGGGTTGGTCAGCTGAGTGGTGCTCCCATTGTGGGAGCGCACTGACCACTAGGGGGCAGCTCCTGCATTGAGCATCTGCCCCCAATGGTCAGTGCAAGCCTAAGTGACCCAACAACTGAACGACTGGTTGCTATGATGCACATTGCCCACCAGGGGACAGATGCTCAACGCACAGGATCGGGCTTCCTCCAGTCTGGACCAGGCATGTGGGGATCAGCCTTCCTCCTGTCTGGATCAGGTCTGTGGGAATCGAGCCAAAGCCAGTTATTGGACATCCCCCGAAGGGTCCCAGATAGCAAGAGCATGTAGGCCAGGCCAAGGGACCCCACTGGGGCATGAATCCATGCACCAGGCCTCTAGTATATAGATAAGCTGCTATGAATATTCATGCATAGGTATTTTTTATATTTTTATTATGTTTATATTTTTATCATTTTTGTGTTAGTTACCAACTGGATAAAAAACAAGCTCCAATGATACACTGTTTTCAAGAGACACATTTTAAGTATAATAATGCAGACAGATTGAAAGTAAAAGAATAGCAAAAGATACAGTGTGTACACTGTAAGAAAAATAATAGTGTTCTATTGATAGCAAATAAAGTAGACTTCAAGACAAGGAATACTAACTCAGATTAAAAAAAAAACGATCATTTCATAGGTAAAAGGCCAATTTGTAACAAGGCATAACAATCTTAAATTTGTATGACAAAATCATTGAATTCCAAAATAGAAGAAAAAATTGACAGGACTAAAGTGAAAAATAGACAAATGCACCATTATTGTTAGAGATTTTAACAATTTTCTCTCAATAGATAATAGAACAAGTAGAAAAAAATTAGAAAGGATATAGATAACTTGAATAATATTATCAATGATCTAACATGAGGACCTGATCAATATTTATAGAATATTATACCAACTGCAGATTATATGGTCTTTTTAAGCGCACATGGAACATTCACAAAGACTATACACTAGGCCATAAATAAGTCTCAATTCATTTTATAGTATTTGACTACAGTGGAATGAAATTAGAAACCAATAACAATAAGCCATCTAGAAAAAGCCCATTTGGGGGTTGGGGAATTAAGCAACACATTTCTAAAGTATTGAT
>PVJC01035044.1:0-18460 GCA_004026665.1 Murina feae
CTCAGATGCGGCTGGGGGCAGGTCCCCAGTGGTGACACACACACACACACACACACACACACACACAAAAGGCGCCTGGCAGACTGGGGCCATCATAGGACATCCACTGAGGGGTCCCAGACTGTGAGAGGGCACAGGCCGGGCTGAGGGACTCCCTCCACCCCGAGTGCACAAATTTTTGTGCACCGGGCCCCTAGTCCTATATAATAAAAGCCTAATATGCTAATCATCCAACCATTCAACCAGTCACTATGACGTGCACTGACCACCAGAGGGCAGACTCTTTGACCAGTAGGTTAGCTTGCTACTGGGGTCCTGTCAATTGGGACTGGGCGAAACAGACCAGACATGCCCTGGGGCCCTCCCTTTGTCCCTCCCTGGCCCCCATCATGCACTGGTGGGGTCTCTCGGCCTAGCCTGTGCACTATCGCAACCCAGGACCCCTCGAGGGATGTTGGAGAGCTGGTTTTGGCCTGATCCCTGCAGGCCAGGCCGAGGGACCCCATTGGTACACAAATCCATTCACCAGGACTCTAGTAATGTAATAAAAAGGCAGAAGATCAAAAGAAAATGCCTGGGTCTCACTCCCAGATCTAGCACAAAGTAGCCACAAGACCCTGAGCAAGAATCTCACATTTCCAGGCTTTCATTTTCCATTTCTACTTTTCTAACTAAAAGAAGATCCTTCCAAGACCAAATTTTATAGATTTCTGGGCTAATTATAAAGGGATTGGTTGTATTTTTATAAAATACTAATACACATTATTTTTCTCTTTTAATCAATCCCTCGAAAACGCTAT
Source organism: Murina feae (assembly GCA_004026665.1). Lineage (NCBI taxonomy): Eukaryota > Metazoa > Chordata > Mammalia > Chiroptera > Vespertilionidae > Murina > Murina feae. Next base: position 801 of record PVJC01035044.1, read on the forward strand.
TTAATACTCCAAAAATAATTGTCTCATTTTTGTTTTTATTAACACCTGGAGTAAAAAGTTTAGTATTCCAAGTTCCAAGTGGGCTTATTAAGCAGAGAGGCTAGTCATTTCTACTGAGCAGTTATGAAAAAAAATGAACTCTTACCCTTTGCAATAGCATGGATGGACCTGGAGATTATTATTCTAAGTGAAATAAGCCAATCAGAGAAAGACAAATGCTATATGATCTAACTTAATGAGAAGTTAATGAAAAAAAAATAAACCGATGAACAAAATAGAAAAAGATATATATCATCTATATATCTATATCTATATCTATATCTATATCTATATCTATATCTATATCTATATATCTATATCACATAGACACAGACAACAGTATGATGTTAGCCAGAGGAAAAGTGAGATAGGGGTAAGGTGGAGGTGGACAAAGAGAGTGAAAATGGGTATGGAAAGGGACTGCTTTGCACGATGCAAATGTGAAGATGATGTTTTGTCGAGCTATACACTTGAAACCTGTATGGTTTTGTGAACCAATGTCACCCCAATAATTTTAATAAAAAAGTAAGATAAGTAGACCATAATTCCTTTAGAATTATGTTTTTTAAAAACAACAAAAGATAAAGAAAACATATCTGTGGAGTACCAGACATATTAAATATTTTAATTTCCTTCTCTCCCTCAGGCAGTTTGTAACTAGTACCTTCTATAATTAAGGAAATCTGCTGCTTGTTGTACCTGAAAACTACTGAGTTTTAAAAGTTTTTATACATTTTAAAAACAATATTGGTGTTTCATTATAAGATCTTATTCTTTATTATAGTTTATAGAAGATGTTTAAAGACAAAAAGACATTATTTTGCAAATGCCCTTAGCCCAGTTTTATTTGTTTTAAAGAATGAAGGAATTTCCCCCACTTTCATAAATTAAATAATAAAATTAGTCATAGTAATAATTTAAAACGTTATATTTGCCATGCCTTAGAACCATGCATATTATTTTCACCTCTATGGTGAAGGTAATTGCTAAAACTAACTTTGGCATATTATTGATTTCCTTTGGTTTAGTACAAATTTTTACTTAATTACTGAATATGGTTGGGAAATCAAAAGAATGCATAATAATAAGCTAAAACTTAAAGGAAAAAAAACAATGCTAAATAATACAAATTCTGTGAAGAAAAAATATGATCATGTGGCTATCAATGGTAAAATTCTGTGATACAAAAGAAGTCAGCTATAATAGATTGTCTTTCTATATCTATGCGAGAGGCCCAGTACATCATGCACTGGAGAGGTGTATCCCTCAGCTGGCCTGCCTCCTCTCATAGTCTGGGAACTCTCAGGGGCGGAAGGTGACCTGGTGATCAGGAGAAGGTGATGCCCCCATCATACCTCTGCTGCTGCCACTGCTGGCAGCACAAGCCTCGGCCAGCCCTGGTTACCTGACCCTCTGGTGGCTCTGGGAAGCTGGGAAGCTGGGCAGCTGTCATCTGAGGCTTGCCTGCTCCTCAGGACAGCCCTGGATGACTCGGGGGCTAAGGGAACTTGGGGACTCAGAGGCAGGTGTGCCAGAGGGACTGAGGGGACTGGGCACTGCCATCTTGTGGCTATGGATGCCACCATCTTTGAGGGCAGGGCAGCAATTAGCATATTCCCTCCTATTGGTTGCGGGCACCACCATCTTTGTGAAATAAATATTGCTTATTTATTAGATAGGATATCTTTTTCTATAGTGATAAATATTATCTTTGTGCAATTTTAGATATATGGCATCCATATGACAAGATTCTTTAAGATAAGAGAAAAAATAAAGAATAAATAATAGTTTCATTTCTGGTATGGCAATATGAGGAGCACTATGGATTTACTATAGCATAAAATAAGAATAACTAGTAAGAAACTATGTTTAAAATGTAAGGTCTTTAGAAATTTTCCTAAGTTCCTACAGCAAATGAAGGAACATTTATTCAGGAAAATCTACTAAAACTTGCTAATAATAACAAGAGTCTATCCCCTTTGGGGAGTGCTATGCTCCCTCTCCTGCACTTCCTCAGCATAACAGAAGCTCTATTATGTTTTGTTTTGTTTTGTTTTGTTTTACCAAGGGGATGATGCTGCCTCTTCTGTTGGGTTCCATTGAAGGGATAAAGTCTCATTCAGAGGGACTTACTACCAACATTTCTCATACTCTCCATATTTAGGTGGCAGAGGCTAAATTCCTTAAAAGTTTATCCAAGAGATCAGGGGCTCCCTCCCTTCACCCAGCTCCCAAGCACCACAGACCAAGAAATATTGGGGCAGGAATTATCATCACCGTAACTTGCTACTAGGACAATGGTTTCTCACAGAGTAAAGCAATTCAAGGTCAGAAACTACCAAGTCTGGCCAGCAATCAAACTAATGGCTCAGAGATTATGTACGTGAAAGAGGTAATCCATAAGAAGTCATCACACCAAATCTCTCCCCAAAGAAACTGACTATTTAACAGAATCTAGGGAAGTGCAGGCCCAAAGGCATTCAAAAGTACTAGTTCTTCTTAGGTAAGAGCAACAAGCTTAACTTTATGTCAGTTAATTTATTAAAGAGAGCTATGGAAAAATACAGCTTAAAAGAGCCCTTCTTGTTTCAGAAAAAAAAAAAAAACAGCTCAAAATTTACCACTTTACAAATTTAATTGATTAAAGTTGTAGAAAAAGTTATACCCCAAAACATTGTCAATGACAGAGAAACGAGCTGAGAATTAGTGAAGCAACTAAAGCAGACACCTGAAAATAGACATCGGTAAAAAAGACAGGGCTAAAGCCACTATCATGCCATGATGACTATGTGCATACCCAACCTTGTGCCCTCTGAGGAATGACAATCAAGGTTTCACATGCAAAGGAAGTAAATTTCACTAAAATACTTATCCAAGTAATTAAACAGCAACAAAAACCAAAAACAAGAAAACAACAGCAAAAAATATTCCCCTGAGAGAAGGAAATCAGAATCCATATTTTCTACATCACCTAAAATGACTAATTTTCAACAAAAAATTGCAAGATAGGCAAAGAATCAAGGATGTGTGACCCATAAAAGGGGGGAAGGAAGCAGGGATCATAAACTTCCTATTCAACTAATAGATGAGTTCATCAAAGTTGCAAGAGAAATGATCAATAGAAAAAATCAATTATGTTGCTGCAGGGTATCAATGAACTGATAATGAATGTAACAAAATACCAAACTCTCCCAAAATTGATCTACAGATCCAATAAAATCCTTATCAAAATTCTAATGACCCTTTTCAACATATGGTGTTAGCACAACTGGATATCCACATGAATAAAATTGGATCCCCCTACCTCACACTATATACAAAAGGAAACACAAAAGGAATAAAAGATCTAAGTCTAAGGGCTAAAACTATACAAATCTTAGGAGAAAACATAGATGTAAATCAACATGATTTTAGATTAAGCAACTGTTTCTTCCATATGACATGAAAAGCACAAGCAAGAAAAGAAAAAGTAGATAAATTGGCTGTCATCCTAATCAAAACATTTGCTGTTCTAAGATCACCATCAAAAAAAGTGAAAAGCCAAACAAATGAATATAAAAAATGCAAATTATATCTAATAAGGGTGTGGTATTGAGAATACATACAGAATTATTTCAACTCTAAAGTAGGAAAAAAAGTAATCAAATATGGATAAAGACTTGAATAAATATTTATCTAGAGAAGATACAGAAAAGTACATAAAAGATGATCAATATAATCAATCATCAGGATATGCAAATCAAAATCATAATAACCAACACAAGGACATCTATAAATTAAAAAAATGGAAACTAACAAGTGTTGAAGAGAATATGAAATTAGATTCTAATATACTGCTTAGTGGGAAATAAAATGAGGCAGACACTTCAGAAAGCAGTCTGACCATTCTACAAAATATTAAAGTGTTATCATATGATCCAGCATTTCCACTCTGAGATATGCACCCAAGAGAAATGAAAACATATATTCATGCATAAACTTGTACACAAATGTTCATAGCAACATTATTTATAACTAGGGGCCTGGTGCACAAAAATTTGTGCACTTGGGGAGTGGGTCCCCTCAGCCCAGCCTGTGCCCTCTCATAGTCTGGGACCCCTCAGGGATGTCCACCTGCTGGTGTGTCTGGTGAGGGGCTGATGGCTTTTTGCAGGCTAGCCAAGCCCCCAAGTGTGGACCCTCACCCAATGGGGGTGTGGCCAGCCTGGGTGAGGGGCTGAGGGCTGTTTTCAGGCTGCCCACAGCTCCCATTGACCCAACATCCCAGCGAGGCTGGCTGGAATCAGGTTTCTGGGGTTTATTTATCTTCTATAATTGAAACTTTGTTACCTTGAGTGGAGGCCTAGGCAGGTTATGAAGCCTCCTGTTTGCTTCAGCTCTGTGGCTTCTATAATTAAAACATTGTTGCCTTGAGCAGAGGCCCAGCTGGCCTAGTCAGGCAGTTGCAATGGACCCCTCCTGTTTACTCCAGCTCTGTGGCTGCCGGCCTCCATCTTGGCTGGGTTAATTTTCATACAGCCTCTCTGATTGGCTGGGAGGCATGGCTTGGCTGGTGGGCGTGGCTTAGGTGTCTTGGAGTGGTGGTCAATTTGCATATTACTCTTTTATTAGATTAGATACCCAAAAGGTGAAAAACCAAGTGTCTATCAAATGATCAATGGATAAACAAAATATATCATATTCAATACAATGTAATATTATTTGGGCATAAAAAGAAATGATGTACTGATCTATCCTACAATATGAATGAACTTTGAAAACAATGTGCTAAATAAAAGAAGCCAGTCACAAAAGACAATGTATTGTATAAGTCCATTTATAGGAAATGTCCAAAATAGGCCAACATTGATAAACCTTACATTAACTATTTCCTTGGGATGGAAAAGGGAGAAATGAGGGTGAAGCTAAAAGATACATGATTTATTTTTGCAGCAATTAAAATATTCTAAAATTGATTATAATTCTGTTTGCATGACCCTGTGTATATACTAAAAAATTAATTGTAAAGATTAAAAGATTGAGTTATATGGTATATAAATTATATCTCAGTAAAGCTGTTTTTTTTAACTTGAGATAAATAAAAACACTAGCCAAAGACATAATGAAATCAACAAAAGAATAGAAGCAATAAAGAACAAAATCATTCAAATCTTTCTGATCTCTATAATTTACAAATGACTGAAAAGTTTAAATATACATGCCCTAAAAATGTAGATGCAACTTCTAAGGTATACATTTACATGGCGGACATTTCTTCTGCAATATCTATAAAAGTTGCTTATTTACTCATATTTTCACTTGAATCTTTGCATTTTCCATCTTTGCCTTACTTCACCACTATTGCCTTTATACCACCATAGTTGGTGCATGAGAAATTAAGAGAAATGGTTATTATAATATTTAGAAATACTAAATGTAGGAATTATTTTGCATTTATGATTTCAGAAGTGCTAGAGCTAGGTTACTTTTACAATTACATTGCCATTCGTGTTATCAAGGGCATCCCAGGCAAAAATTGCAGCTACTGTTTAAAACAAAAATCTCAGCACTCAGTGTGGATGTCAAGTCACAAAATATTTGCTGCAGCTGCCGTTTTGCTGCTGTTAGCATTTTATCATTATTTATAAAGTTCTAATAAAATTTTTATAAGCCACTCAATCCTCACTTTTTTAAAATCTGAGACAATGATGGAATACTTCAAATAATTTAAGTAATACTTAAACATATTTTTTTTAATTTTGAGTTCTTCATAATCATATGCTATTTTAATTGTTTTTCAGTTCATTCCTAAACCACCATTACTTTCCTATTCTGATATCCTGTTTTAATTTGACTAAAAATTCATATTCTCACTGGTTTATGCACATGAGAAAAATAACAGGTACACATTTTACAGGCGCTGTTAAGTCATTTTAATTGGCTCTGTACATTTAGTGGGCTGACAGTGCACAAGTGTTTTTTTCTTAATCAATACCTTTTTGACACACATGCAAACATTTGTTGAACTATAATAACCCAAAGTGCAAGTCCATTCTCTTATTAAAAGTAAATATGCCATGTTTGGTGTCAAGCTAATAGCTAATTTGGGTGGTGAGAAGTCACTTCAGAATCTTAACTTACTTTGATTTTACTACCGTAACATTTTGCCTAAAATTCATTATGTTCAAAAAGCATGTTTCCTTGTCAGAGACATCAAATCCTGAGGGAGAAATAATCTAGCAGTCAGTTAGGGCATAAAAAGTCATTAATTTTTCACAAAAGCAATCACAAAGGTGTCAGTAAAAATCAAATAAGTAGCTGGGAAGTTTTGGCAGAAGGAGGGATAGGCAGGGACTGAGGCGAGTTTGGAGATGTGGGAAAGAGAAGCCAATTTAAAAAGCTTTAAGCCAGAAAGTGTAGAAAAGAGTATGACAGCTGGAGAAAATTGAATTAGCCTTACCATAGGTAGGTAGCTTGGTCCTTTATGGCAGAACCTGTGTCAAGGTACTCATGTTCTGCCTCCCCGGGAAGTTCCTAGAATGGGGACTCTTGTCCTCCCGAGAGAATATGGATTATCATTCTGAACATATTTAGAAAATTTTAAAGCATAAGGACAAAATGCATAATAAAGCAGCCCACCAGTATTTTTAGGTGGCAAGCAATTGCAAGAAAATAAGGCAAAATGGTGAAAGCAAATCAGAGCTCTCTGTCAAACTCATCAAAGAAACTCTATCAAGCACCAGAAGTATAAAAAAATCAATGAAGGGGGGAAAAAATGAAGGGATGTGAATATACTTTTTCAAAGACTAGAATGAAGAACAAATGGCAAAATGCACTTTTTTAGAAGAAAGAGAATTTGATAAAGAGATGCTGTGCATTCTGTGATGTCACCTAATAATGTGTATTTTTTTCACATGCTAAGTTACAAAGAAAACACGACCTCATGACCTGTTCTCATTGCGGCATGCCCTTTGACCTATTTTCCAGGAGAAGTAAATACATTATTTGTACTTTTCTTGACAAAATATGTTGCTCAATTGACCTTGCTACCTCCTTTTAAGGAGGCTAGAAGAGTTTCAATTCAACCTGGAGTTCAGGGCTATTATAGCTCTTAAACTTACTCTACTTGATTGGAAATTTTTATACTGCTAATGATTATTACATTTTTATGCTGTTGAAGGGCAGAGACTAACTATTTTGTATAATATCCTAAAGACCCAGTTATAAGGCCTTAATCAACATTTGATATGATGACGCGGAATAATAAAAGAAACTACATAGAAATTAAAACCGTGATATTTCATTAGTCCTGTGATCTAAATTGCAAATTGAAGAGTCACAGATAAGCTTATGACTGACCATATGAAAATCCAAGCCACTATCTCAGGAAATTTTGGTTGTCTAGAACAATAATAAGGTTAACAAAATATCTGTACACCCTATTATTCCCTAAAGCATGTTTTATGGTACTGAATCATCCCAATAATTACTTGAAATCTTCATTCCATTTCTCATTGCACAGTATACATAGGAAAAGGTCATCCTATGCATATACAATAAAGTTGAAGCACTATGGCTCAAAAAATAAAGCTCATAAAAATTAATGGTAAATCCAAGGTAACTTTTAAGGAAGTAATTTGAATCTCAGCTTATTCAAAAATACCTTTCAAGCCTGGCCAGTGTGGTTCAGTGGACCTATGAACCAGGAGGTCACAGTTTGATTCCAGTCAGGGCACCTGCCCAGTTTGTGGGCTCAGTCCCCAGTGGGGGGTTTGCAGAAGGCAGTCGGCTAATGATCCTTTCTCATCATTGATGTTTCTATCTTTCTCTCCCTCTCTGAAGTCAATAAAAATATATTTTAAAAAATACCTTTCAAATGAGTATCTGATTCAGAGTTATACTTCCTAATTTGATGGCTCAAAAAGAAACATAAATTTTTCCCAGAACACCTTTGCCTTAACCTATAAACAGTTGCAATTGTTTACCACTTAATGCAAGAGATGTCAATGGATAATTCAAGCTAATTAAATGTGCATTTGTGTCAGTAAATCTCTCAATAGGAAGAACAGTGCAAATCATCCACCAATCAACGTAGTCAAAGGGTCACCAAAGTTAAATTCCTGTTTTGAAACTGTGCATCCTCTGCAGCTGAGTAGCCACTTTATATGTCATTATTTTTCTGCCCTTCTACCTAAATAAAATTTTAATTTAGAATTATATGAATCATAAATGCGGGGTGATCACCCTTTTAGATCATGGTTTTCTCTTTTAACATTTCCATGGAAACTGTAATTTGTTTACCCAGTCTAATGCTTCATCAGCACCTTGAAATTCTTAAATTCATGCATATTCTTTCCATGGGCCATTCAGCTGAAATACATCTATGACAGATACTTTCAATCTTTTTCATCTCATGGCACACATACACTAATTATTAATATTCTGCAATACACCAAAAATACATTTTTGATGATCTGACAAAAAATTGGTATTATGTTCGTTCATTCACACTGGACAGCTATTGTTGTGTTGGCTGTTGTCATTTCTTTTATTTGACAATATAAGGGAAAAGAGTCAGGTAATTCATGTTGTGGTGGTTGAGAATCACTGATCTATGATATAGTTGAAAGCCATTCATCAAATAATAGCCAATATTCATACTTATATTTTTTGAAGAGATCCACCTTCTACTAAGTGGAAACTGTATATTGCTTGGGCAAAGTTCATGTGATTGAATCAATTTGCTCTGAAATATCCTATAAAGCAAATACAGTATTACAAGTGAGTTTTGACATATTTGAAGAAAGCTGTCATATATATATATATATATATATATATATATATATATATATATATATAGTTAATATGCAAAGTGTCCCCTTGAGAGTTCGACCTAGAGAATGGTAGTTCCATTGCTGTGATGTGCACTGACCACCAAGGGGCGGTGCAGAACATGGCAGGCAATAAGTGGCAGAGGTAGGGTACTGAGGGAGCAAGGGAAGGGGGAGGTAGGGAGACAGAGAGGTGGGAGGCAGTGAGAGGGAATCATGTGATGGTGGTGCGTGGGCGGCAAGGGAAGGAGGAGGCGGGGAGGCAGGGAACCTGATTGGCCCTGATCACTGGCCAGGCCTAGGGACCCTACCCATCTGTGAATTTCGTGTACCAGGTCTCTAGTATATACACTCCTCATAAGTTTATGATATGTAGACAGCTTAAGTTGTTTTTATTTTTTGTTAAGTTCTGATGTTCAAAGATTTTGACTTTTTACTCACATTCAATTACAGAACAAAAATATTTAAACTCACATTATTTATTTTCACATAAACCCCGGTATCTCTCAAAAGCATGAAGTGGTTAAGATATCAGAAATCAAAGGCCAATATAATATAGCAAGAAAGTTCATTTATTCTATAACACATCCTCAATTTCAATCCCTAAATAATAGAAACAGAAATAAGTTATCCTCATTCTACTTTTGTTGGACTATAGGTTATATACATTGTTTATTCAACTACAATAGCAAACCTCTCATATGACCAAGGGAATGGAAACATGTTTTCTGAATATTCACACTTAGATACTTTGACTCAGATTTTAAAATAAAATTTATCCTACCCTTGCTGGTTAGCTCAGTTGGTTAGAGAATCACCCCGATGGGTTTGATCCCCAATCAGGGCACATACCAATGAATGCATAAACAAGTGAACAATAAATTGATCTCTTCCCCCCCCTTCAACCTCTCTCCCTCCCTCAGTCTCATCCTCACTCACTCCTTTTCTGTCTCTCAAATAAATAAATACAATTTTTAAAAATAAAAATAAGATTTATCCTTTCAACTCCACAGCACCTTCTGTAGCTTGAAAAAAAATTATTCTCCAATGTTTTCTGTACATATTTTGTTCTTCATATAGAGAATTGAATTAGGAAATATTTCTATTACCAATTTTTATATCTCCCCACAACTTTTAATGGATGGAATAAAAAAGAGTCACTATCTTTTTTCTAGATTACTTTATATGTATTTTTCATATAATAAACAGTGGCTGAAAGAAATACTACATTAAGGTAATATTTCATCATCTTGTTTCTGTTTTTACATTTATGCACATTGTTACAAAGCCATCTGTTATTGATAAAGTTAAATTTAATAAATATTCATTGAGTACCTGCTAGGTACAAATATCCACAGGTGATGTAGGGAAGAGTAAGATATACTTGTGTCCATGTGATGGTTCCAATCCTGTAAAATAAAACTTGTATATGCAAATGACTACAACAAAATGTTGATTAAATTAGGCATCAGTAGAAAAGTAAGGGCAAAGTTTGTTCCAAAGGGAATCAAAGGAGCAAGTGTGATGCCTGGAGTAGGTCTCAAAAGAAATATAAATTTTGATAACAATAAACACAGTGTAAGCATATGGAATTGTATAAGTCAAGACATAAAGATAAAAAATGGAAAGTGGGTATAAAAGCTAGAGGTAGAGACTAGAGATAGAGATTTGGGCTTAATATTCTGAATGAGAAGATACAAGGAGGGAATTTCAGCCCATTGAATCACATGCTTTCACCATAAATCCATGCTTTGTTCAGAATCAATGCTGTATGGTAAATCATGAATGGTGACTAAGGTATGCAGTAAGTTCACGAGTAGTGATGCTGGCAGAAGCATGACAAGCAATGAAGGGAACTCTATATGTTAAAAAAAATGTTTCTACTCCAATGAAGGAACTCTTGTCCACACAACCCCTCCCCATCAGGTTGGACGGTAACTGGCAGATCCTTCAAGATACAGAAAGGGCTTGAAATTGGTAACTGCTACTATATATTGACTGTGGACACAACAGTGATGACAACTAGAAACGTCTTGGGGAGTAAAAGTTTATATAATTGAACACATGCAAAATATCCATCCCTGCTACCAAAACCAATTTTTGTCATGAATTATTTTGAATAACCTCTGGATGAGGATAAAAGTTGACTGGCATCCATTACAAAGACCATTTTGTCCTTTTGATTATTGAAAGCTGCCTCTGCAGTAAGTGCTTTGTAGGGAGAATTCACACAAGACATACATATCCACATATTTGCGACCATTCTAAGAGATCCATGCTAATTTCTTTTCGCAAATCTCGTGTCAGCAATCCTTTAAGCTTGTTCCTCTTAAGCCTCTGACCATCTGGTCATTCTCGTAGCTCTTGTTCATGAATTAATGTATATCCATTCTTTAGGCTATTTTTCCCTTCAGGCAAACTGGACTTCCAGATAAACCCTGGAGCTTGGAGCTCTGACCTTGGATGATTGTCCTTCCCCATTACCCTTTAGGGATATTCCTACCCCCACAATGGGGTTGTAATGTGACAGTGATCCGCTTCTGTCTTTTGATAGTATACTGTTTGATAAAACCTTCTATTAAGCAAATGTTAGTTTTCTTCTCCTAGCAAAATGATCATGGTGATCTCATGAAACCATAGAAATGGATTGATGGAGAAGTATAAACCAAGAGAACTAAGTGCTATTGGGATATCATCAGCATGCTTGTGCAAATTATTTGGGACTTCAGGACCAGTTTGAGAGTGACCCTACATATTCCACTTCCACTGGATGGTGGAGGACTTGTGCGCATACCTAACTCTATGGCTTGGTGGATCAATTATTATCTTTTTTAATGTTGGAAAGCTCCATGTGCATACTTAAATAATTATAGCAGGTCCTCAAATAATTGCATGTTGTTCAATGGCATTTCATTATAATATTGATGAAATGCCAAAGGAGCTTAACTCTCATTTATATCAATTGCATATAGTAAAATCTGATTTGTTATAAGTTGCTTTCCTCAAAGTCACAGAACTTATCAACAATGTTCAATAGTCAGGCATTCCATCTCTGCCAAAGCATGAATGACATGAAAATTCTGAGAGTACCTTAAAACAAATTCCTTATAATAGATTTTAGCAAACCAGTAATATATAATACAACATTGCTGAAGCCCTTCCATTATTTGAATAGCTTTTCCTTTAAAGTTTTTATAAATTAAAATTGTAAATTAAATATTTCCTCACATTAACAGCAAATAACGTCACCGCAAAATTTCTATAAGCCCAAGAACAAATTGGATTTTCTTTAATGCATTAGCCTATGTAATTGTTTTCATAAATAAAGCAAAGTTGAGGATGCATGTAGTCTAAAATGGGAAAACCAACATTATCTTGTCCTATCAGAGGACTTCCTATCCTGAGTAGCAGTCTCCTAGAATAAATTGAATTCAGCACAATGGCTGTTACTAGTAAGTACTCAAAATTTGACAAGTAATACATATTTGCTTCTGAATGGATGAGTTTTCCGAGACACTTTTGATTAACATTTATCTATCATGAAATTGAGGAAGACTCCCTGATGAGATAACAGAGTAAGATGTATATAGAACAAAGCATTACATGAAAACACCTGATGTCTTCAGAGTTATGTAATTCAGCAGGTATTCTTGGTTTCTCCTCTATATAGCCTTTTTCATATTTTACAGTCATATAGTTCTGTGATTTTCTAAATGAAAGATTGTGGTTTTGAAAGCCAATCTTGGTCCTTGTGTTTCCCAAATCTTGTTTTAATGTATGGAAGCAGAAGAGGAATAAACAAAAATTTTTGAGTTGTATCACCACTATGAAAAACTGGTCTCAACCCAAGTTTGTCAAAAAATTACTCAATGTACTCTTTGCCTTTATGTGTGAAATAAATTATTGATGTGTGGAAAGAAAAAAATCTTCAGCAGCAGTCATTCTGGCATCCAGACTGGAAGACATGGTTCTTTGGTCAGACCCTAAATTTTTTCTTAATTTATACTAACTTCCTTGCAAAGCATGCCACATTGTGAAACCCTAGTGGGTGTAAATCTGTTGTGAGGGCAGGAAAACTCCCACTGGTTCAGTGGATGCTTCCTTGCAGATAGAAAACTGATTGAGAAAAAAATCTGAGTGACTTTGCATCAAGGAGAGAAAAAATGTATATTCTTTGGCTGTGCCAATACAAATGAAAGTGTCATACTTATCTTGTGGACATGTAAATTTACTCCACAGGCAAATAAACTGCAATAATATCAACAGGCCTCACATAAACTGAAGAAAATGGCCTTCCTGGAGTCATATATGCCAAGCCTGATTCAGAATGTGGCACGCTGCCTAGGAATTGTTTTTGTCTAGGTGTCTGTCCTTCACTCACAATGGTTAGCTGCAGGTACCTTGACAGCTACTCCTCAGTATGTGCACGGGCACTTACTGATGTAATGACAAGCATAAATTATGGATCCAGTCAAAGAACTTAATTTCACTAGAATGCTAAGAAAATAAGGTACTCTGAATTAAATTCTGATTAATAAACCATTGAATAAAACATGTTTTGTGGGGGGCTTATAGCTATAAAGCTGCATATTTGTTATAGCTTTCTGAACTATGCTGATTCACATTCCTATCCAGTAGGCACACGGTTAAGGGTTCTGCAGGACTTTCTGATTTCCGTCAATGAGTCAATCATTTTACTAATCACCCCTTTTGTATTGAGACTCCTTTCTGGGAACATAATACATATTAATTCACTTTGAATCTTCACACATATTCTATAAAGTAGGCCTTCCCATAAATCACATTTTACAGCCGAGGATACTGAGACAGGGAAAGGTTAAATATGAGCACTTTATATGTAGAGCTCACCTTAACCACTATGTCATGCTGCCTCAAAACCATAGCACACAATCACTTAGATGTCAAATACTGCATATCTTTGTTTATTTCTCCCTTGGTTTCCAGAACCTGTTTTCAAGTCATAATCAATCCCATACCATCTTTTAAATTATCATTGCTTTTTACCTCCCAATTCCTGGACAATGTCACATATTTCCAGAACAAATACAGGGTATTAGTATTCTAATTGACTGGTTCATCTGTCTTCACTCTTCGCCTCTAATTCATTATTACGATGCTACAAGTTTAATCTTTCTGAAGCACAACCTGATTTATGTGCCAATACACTTGTTCCTTGCTCTAAAATAACAATCCTTTGTTCTAGTCAACCTGTGTTCTATTCTATCCTTGCATCTGGGTCACTCAGCCCATTTGTATCATTATACCCAATTAAAATGACTTTCTCTTTTCTCTCTATCTATTGGATGCCGATACCCATATTTCAGGTCACAGTTTAAGGCTCCCCTAATCTCCATAAAGAATCTCAGCCTACAGCTACTATCTCATTTCCCACACCAAACATTTGGCAACCATCCAGCATAAGATCTCTGATTTCACGGTGTAGATAAAAGCTGACTTGATAATGTTGACTTGAATATTAATTGATCCAAAAATATTCAGCAAAAAAATTTCTTTTACTTAAATTTCTTCTAAAGAACAGAAAATTCAGTTTCATTTACAATTAAGATATTTTGAATCTTGTTAAAAGAATTACTGTTTCACCCATTCAGAGTTCACTTATCTACAGCATAAACTTGTTTAGTATTAGAAAATATTTGTTTAATAGTCTCCTTTTAAAGTTTAACTGAGTCTTTTAAACATTTTTAAATTACTAGCAGTAAATTCACTCAATGCTATTGTTAATGCAAGGGAGTAAGCCTCATCTCCCCCAGTTGCTAATGGAAGTGGGGTTCTGGGGCTATCGCTGGAATAAGAATTTCCAGAGGCCCCTACAGAAGGATGAGATATACTCGAAAGCTTTATTTCTGTGGAATTACACCTCTGAGATTCCAAAGTCCTATTTCCCTTTGCTCACTCATTGAAGAAGTGTCGTGGCGGGTTCAGGAGAGCTAAAATCAGAGCCAGTGTTCAGTTTCCTTCCCATGTTGGAACCAGGTCCGGTCTAGCATTAGACTAGCTTAGCTTGTGTTTCCCACTGAAATCTACTAGCCCATCGTGTGTGTGGTCCGCATGGCCATGGACCATGGGAGCGAATGCAAGGAAGCAGGAGCAAAAGAGCCCCACAAGCCAAGAGTCAAGTGCAATAAGAGTCACGAGTCCAGTATGCCAAGAGAGATAATTCCTTTGTTTAAGGGATTATGTGCCCCCAAATTTTTATAAGGTTGCATTGGCTCCACCCATTCTGGCCTATGATCTCTCTCCCCAGGTTTGACTGACAATAGGCACCTTCCTTAGTCCCCTCAACTTTACTAAGCATGCATCTATTTTCCCTTTGTTGGATTCCTTCTGCCATTGGTTTGCAGGGAATAGCTAGTTAATTACAACAGTATCACTATGACAAATATCCATTACCTAGAGAGAGTAGGCCCTGGAAATATAAATGCTTTCAGATTTGAAAATGACTATAATCATGGATATTTTAATGTGTATGTTTGGGACAGGGATGGGGCATTGAAAGAAGTGATGTAAGACAGAGTGACTAAAAAAACAAAATATAAACAACATTCATTTCCAAATCTTGTATGTAGAAGGATCACTTGCTTTGCTTGCATATGTAATCAAAATGTAACAATTTTCATCCAATTATAAGCAAGACATCCACAAACTTCTAAAACTGGTTGGTGAAAAACAACAATATTGAAATTAGGGCAGTATTTATTGTTTCAAAATAACTTACCAGGAACATATTTTAATACTGGGAATAAGTGAAGTCAATCTTATAAACATATGGGGAAGGTTCAATACAATGCAACCCCACTTCCAGTGAAAAGTTGAAATGCCATTGCAAAAGCTTTCCTTTAAGGGAAACTTTTACTTAGCGTAAATGTATGCAGTTAATAAACTAAAATTATTTGATAAGAGGTTCTCATAGAAACATTGACAGAAGATTGAAATGCCACCATTATCTAATGAGGTCTTCATACCTGGTGACAAAAAGAAGTAGTGATTAAAGTTACATTCTCAAAATCATCTGTCACTTCCATAGGTGAACAATTTTCTCATGTAGTAGAAAATGCCTGTGAAAAAAGATTTGTCACACATCAATTAAAGAAAAATAAAGATAAAAGTCCTCCAAAAATGTGCTGGGGGAAAAATTAGAATGTTTTGCTATTTATCATTAACAAAATTCACATTTTATTTCAGAACTGCCAGGAAAATAATGAAAAGTGCTGTGTGAAAAAATTGGTCTTTAAATTTGATTTCCCACTGATGTGTTAATGAACTTGGGGAAAAAGTGTAATATAAAAGGCACAAGGCAAGTTAAAATAGGACAAGATGTTTTTAATAACATACTTAAATAAAAGGAAACATTACTCTTAGTATTTTCATTACTGAAAATTTTACAAAGATATTTTCAATTAAAAATAAATCTGCCTTTTTTGTATACCATATTCTTAGAATTTAGAAAACTTTACCCAAACTATTAATGGCCTTTTCTTGGATGAATAGAAATCTCATGCTGGTATTCTTTTCTTTGTGTAATAAATGTGTAACTAAAGTCATAGATGTTTTTCTTTTTTAATTTCTTACTAAAAAAGCAAGAAGAAATATGCAGTAAATTGTTTTGTAAAGCAAATTATCAAACATTGGGCTACTCTCTTTTCAATTTTTCATATAAAACAATATTTTTAACAAGTAGGAAGTGTCTCATTGATAGAAATTTTCCATTAATCTTGTCAAAATGAAATAATATAGTAAGTATAGAGATTCATAGAATATTTTCTCTGATGGATGCAAACATAGGCATTATTTTTTAAAGTTAATTATAAATTAAGAGCATGTTTCTACTTATGAATTCAACTGCCTCATGATATTTTTTTTCAAACTAAGAGGCTACTTTTCACTCTATTCTTTTTTTCACACTATTCTTAATTGAGAAAGCAAAATTCTCTTGTTCTAGTAGTCTTTTATGTAGCAGTTATTTGCTTGCCTTCATTAGACATTTAAATTCCTCTTTGCCTATATTCTTTCTTATTTACTCTTTGACATGTTGTTGATACAAAGTGTTAACTCAGCAGGCAAACTTCAAAACCTTTTAAAATTTCTTGAACACTGGTAAAGTGTGGAGGGGAAGTTCAGCAAAAAAAGGTTATGGAGTTTTAAAGTGAGCTTAGGAAGCAGCTTAAAACAGTCAGAACTTGCAACCGTGGAAATTAATTAGTTTCAGATTTAAGAAAAAAATCTGTAAGAAAGTATGAAAGAACTTCAAATGGAATGAAATGAGTAAAAGTGACCTATATTTCCATACATAAATCAAGTTGCGTTTAGGTATTTCTTCTAAAATATTTGTACAGTTGCCAACTATTAATCCAAAATTAGGTTGCATTCAAATATATAAAGCATCCAGACCATGAGTTGCAACAATTCCATCACAAGATGGTTAGATCACATCTGCAGCATTACATGCAATTCTTAGCACCATATTTTAAAAACAAGTATATTTTTTAGGCAACCAATGTGGTGAGAAAGCATGAAACCCCACAATGTTTAGAGTGAAGAAGAAAAACTTATAGGACACTCGATATTCATTTTTAAATAACTTGCCTACTTTATAAGAGAAGAAATTATTCTGTGAAGCTCCAAAGGGCGACTGAGAAAAATGGAAACTTATTGTGAGGAAACATTTCATGAAAGTCAAAGGAACAGGTTGCCTAATGAGGTACCCAGAAACTCACCATTGACCATGATCTAGAAGAGATTAAAAGACAATCCATCAGAAATTCAATGCTT
>PVJC01035045.1:0-18446 GCA_004026665.1 Murina feae
TTATATAATAATTAAATATCATGCTGCAGGGCATAAGATGGTTGCTAGAGGGTTTTCAGGAGGTATTTTGCCTCAGAGCACAAAACTATGTAATGACAAATTAAAAGAGAGAGAGGAGCTGGATTGAGAGCCTGCAGTCTATTATTCTATTGGTAATGAGTACAGCACCAATCTAGAAAATTCTACCAAAGTGGTTCATTCTAGAGGTTCATTCTAAAAATCACAGATTGATAGTTTTCCTACAATAATTATAAAAGAATCATTTTCTCAAAGTTTTTTTTTAATTTTATTGCTGATATATTTCATTTCATCATCTTGTCTCTAAATTATTACTTTAAAATTTTTTATCTTGTTGCAAGTATTACAAGTGTCCCCCCTCACCCTCTATTGATCCCTTCCACTCCACTCCTACACCTCCTTGGGCCTTCACTGCACTGTTGTCTGTGTCTATGGGTTATGCATATGTACATGTGAGTTCTTTAGTTAATCTCTCCCCACCCCAACCCCTTCCCTCTAAGATTTGTCAGTATTTCCCATGCTTCTATGTCTCTGAATCTATTTGCTCATCAGTTTATTTTGTTCATACGATTCCACATAAGAAAAAAGAATATCAATATTTTAAAATTTAATTTGAATAAACTCTTCCATGCTTATAAATGTGCACATGTTCTATTTGTTTTTAAAATTGTTTTATGCAAACTTGAAAAACTTTGTGCAGTAGATCAAATATGAATTTCTAAACTATATCTTGATCAATTGAAAGTTCTTAATAAATTGATCAAAATAGCCTAAGGGTATTTAATTTTCCAATATTTGAAAACATTACTGTGACCTAAGAATAAATAAGGCTTGCTGTTCTAGACAAAATTTTTCTGTGTAAATGATGTCCATTGGATTGATGTTTTTCAAAAAAGAGAATTAAAATTCCCAGACTGAAAGATAAGATTAGGTTGACTAAACTGAAAGTGCATGATTTTATTCCTACCTTTTAAATAATTTTCACTTTAGGAAGCATTCTCCTTTTTTTAAGGCAAATATTTAATCACCCCTCATCTAATGCCAACATCTCAAGGACTAGCAATATTGGAGTTTACACAAAATAAGAATTTCCCTGGTCAATGGCACCAAAATGC
Source organism: Murina feae (assembly GCA_004026665.1). Taxonomy (NCBI): domain Eukaryota; kingdom Metazoa; phylum Chordata; class Mammalia; order Chiroptera; family Vespertilionidae; genus Murina; species Murina feae. The sequence continues at coordinate 1,134 of PVJC01035045.1, forward strand.
TTTTAACAAGCAAAGTTTCCCACAGAGCAGATCACAACTGACACCATATAATGGATCACAGTGAAACTGGGAGTTCAAAGAACCACTGGGGAAAGGCCCTGTGCTAATGAAGCAGATCAGAAGCAATATCCAGTCAGAACAATTTAATTCTCATTTATTTCTGGCCTGCCATTTGGTTAGTCAAAGGCCAATTTGTAAAGTCATTCTCTGTCAGTGAACAGAACCCAAATAAATCAAACAATATCTGGGAAATGAAACACAGCCAATCTTTTGTCTTTGCCCTCCCAAAGGCAAAATACACACCTATAAGTAGGAAACAAACCTCATGCTTTTCTCAGGGGTGGCAGACAATAAAAAAAAATATGAGGAGGTGACTGCCAAAAGTATTCCATTTATTATTTAACTAGAGGCCCACTGCACGACATTCATGCACTCGGGTAATGTAGGGTTGGAGAGGGTTTGGAGGGAGGGATCCCCTCAGCCCTGCCTTGCCCTTTTGCCCGGCTCCCACCACTGCCACTATGCTTGCCAGCCGTCAGTCCAGCTTCTGGCTGAGTGGTGCTTGCCCTATGGGAACATACTGACCACCAAGGGGGCAGCTCCTGTATTAAGCATCTTTCCCCTGGTGGTCAGTGCACATCACAGCAACTGGTCATTCCACTGTTTGGTAGATTTGCATATTACCCTTTTATTATATAGTACTGGAGGACCAGTGCACAAAAATTAGTGCACTCAGGTGTGTGTGTGTGGGGGGGTGTCCCTCATCCTGGCTTGTGCCCTCTTGCAGTGTGGGACTCTTCAGGGGATGTCCACCTGCTGGCTTACGCCTGCTCTCCAGGGGATCAGGCCTAAGCTGGCAGTCAGACATCCCTCTGGCAGCCCAGGAGCCCTTGGGGGATGTCCACTTGCCAACAAGGAGCAGGCCTAAGTTGCAGTCAGACATCCTTAGCACTACTGAGGAGGCGGGAAAGGTTCCCACCACCACCACTGTGCTGGCAGCTGGCAGCCTGGCTTGTGGCTGAGCAGAGCTCTGCCAGTGGGAACACACTGACCACCAGGGGGAAGCTCCTGCATTGAGCATCTGCCCCTTGGTGGTCAGTGTGTGTCAAAGTGACCAGTTATTCCCAGTCCTTCAGCTATTAGGATCAACTTGCATATTACCCTTTATTATATAGGATAGAGTCCTGGTCCATGGGTGGGGGCAGGCTGGTTGCCCTAAAAGGTGTCCTAGATCAGGGTGGGGGTTCCACTGGGGTTCCTAGCCAGCCTGGGTGAGGGGCTGAGGGCCATTTTCAGGCTTGCCACACTGCCTTCAGTTTGGGGGTCCCCATTGGGATGCCTGGCCAACCTGGGTGAGGGGCTGAGGGCTGTTTTCAGGCTGGCCACACCACTTTAGGGTGGAGGTCCCTACTGAGGGGGTGCCTGGCTTATGGTTGTTTGCAGGCTGGTCAAGTCCCCCAGTGGGAACCCTCACCCCATGGGGTTGTGGCCAGCCTGGGTGAGGGGCTGAGGACCGTTTTCAGGCATGCTACATCCCCCCACAACCCAAGCTCCCAGCCTTTCCTTTTTTTTTCTTTCTGGGATTTATTTATCTTCTATAATTGAAACTTTATAGCCTTGAGCAGAGCCCAGGGCCACCAGGGCAGGCAAGGAACTTGGCTTCCTCCATCGCCAGTGGCAACCCAAGCCTCCTGCATTCTCCAGCTCCATGGCTACCACCATCTTAGTGGGGTTAATTTGCATACTCACTCCTGATTGGCTGGTGGGCATGGCTTGAGCATACCAGAGGGAGGGTTGATATGCATATTTCTCTTTTATTATAGAGATAATAAAATAATTTGGTAAACAATAAATTATTTTTAGTATGGAAGCTTGTTCACACATATTATTTTAAAAAGTATGAACATGAAAATATAACTAGGAATAAAATCACTTAAGCTTCTGTTTTTTTCTCTTGCTATACTACACACACATGTTCTTAGACAAGCAGATTTACAAGAATATACAATTCAAATATTTCTAAGCAGTTTTCAATAACCAGCCCTCAGTCCTAATGACATGACATTGCAAATAAGTGACACTTATACTCTCCAGAATTATTTTGAGCACAGAATATTTTGCAATTATGGATAAATTTCACATTTAAAAACTGAGGTATTTCACATTGAAATTAAAAAATGAATTATTTTAATATAATTGGTATTACCTTGTTTTAAAAAGTTAGATAGTTAAGAAGTTAAAAAGATGGCTCAGCTGTGAAGCCATCTGGTTCTGGTGCCTTTATCAATGTTGATCCCTAATCGTCTTTCCAATTTCTTTTATAATAGTTGGAGCATACGTGTTATCTGCTTTCATTTGAGTTGCTACTGAAAATTTGCACTTTTTCTAGAATATTATCAACTTTGTCTAATTTTTTAAATTACTGTAATGGAATTGCACTAAGAATTACTTATTATTCATTGCATTTCTCATGGTATTGCCTATGATTGTTCACACATTTTATTGGTCAGCCTTAAAAAAGGATTACGCATTTCATTAGCAAGTTAAAGAAACAGCTTTTGAAAATGTTTACCTGTTCTGTTAATTTTTCTCTAGCATATTAATTTCTGCTTTGACTTTCTCAATCCCTTATTCCTGATTTCATTTTATGTATTCCTTGTCCAATTTTAGGATAAATAATTAAGTTTTTACCTTTTCAAATATATAATAAAGAAGGTATTTAATTATATTTTTTTCCTCTAAGTAATCAAGTTTCTCACAATACTCATCAGGTCCAGGTTCTACATTTAAATCACTTATTTAGTTTTCAGAGGGGAACTCACAGATTGCAGCATATTAAAAAAATTTAAATCTCTATCTTTTGATGCCACAGCCATATTAAATCTAACCCACACCAACTCAAGTCCAAGACATGTAGTATATATTTTTTTCTTTTCTTTTTTTCAAGACAAAGTGAAATTTCACCCACTCAACTTCATGTCATCCAAACATACTCAGAAACTAGCCAGTGAAGCAATGCTTCTGTCAGTACATACTACAATCTAAATCAGTATAAAATACAAATTTAAATGGCAATTTTGGAGGCACCTCACAGTGAGATTTTTATAAGGTTTCTAATTGGGCACTATCACTGTTTTGTGAAACATTTATTTGGAAAAGAACTTATAATACAAATATCTATGTCAGAAATAATATACTATTTCATCCCTTTTTATACTTTGAATAAAATGGGGGACACGATGTTTTGCAATATTGAATTAATGTAGTTCTCTTGGAAACATGCAGGGAACATGTGGCTACTAACATTTACTTGATGATTGTCTTGTATTTAATGGCTAAGCAAGTTTACTGAAAGTCTTTAAAATGTCGAGGTCATAAAAACCAATAAAGAATCATTACCTGCCCAGTCAGTGGTTCAACATCAACCTATGAACCAGGTTCAATTCCCTGTCAGGTTCAATCCCTGTTCAATTCCCAGTTTCAGCTCAATCCCCAGTTTGGGGGTGAGGGGGGAATACATGGGAGGCAACCGATCTATAATACTCTCTCATCATTGATGTTTCTATCTCTTTCCACCTTCCTCTCTGAAATCAATAAAAATGTATTTAAACAAACAATAACCAAAAAAAAACACCTTTGAAGATCTTTGACAGATTGGAAAAAATGTCTGTAATAAGTAGAGCTCAAGTGTTAATGACTTTAATATATGAATCATTACTATATATTAATATAAGTTAAAATACCTACAGAGAAAAAGGAGCAAAGAAAATTCAAGCATCTGTCAAGTATTTAAAAATAATATCACTTAAAATATTATTTCAACTTCAGTATAAGGAAACTGGAGGAAGATAATTTTTGAGAAAAAAATTAAATATGCCTGGCTGTTGTGGCTGCCATAGTACGTGTGCTGCAGCACAAGAATTCCTGCCTTGTCATGGTGGCTCTGCTGTTAAATAGTTCTGTCACTTGAATGATGGTTCATCCTACATGTAAGTATTCAGTCTCTTGGAAACTAAAATACAGGGCTTTGGATTTGTTACTTTGAAATATGCAATTCCTGCTATGTGATTTTGTTCTAAAAAATTTCATAATTTACATCACAAACTGTCATAGTTACATTAGGTAGAGGCCCCTGAAGCTAAGTTTTAAAAAAAGTAAATGTAATCATTGTTTTTGCAAAACATTACAGCATGTTAAGCAGGCGGTCTCTGAAATTGAATGTGTTATTAGCCTCAGGGCATTGTCAATGTAGGTGCTAGATACAATATTTAATAACCTTTTCCCCCGATTCTCTTAATATTTAATAAATTCAATACATTCTTACTCAATCATTATCAAAACTTGCTATTCTTGTCAAATTTAAATCATTATCAAAAACAAAATATCAAAGGTTTTTTGTTATTGGTTTTTTTTAAATACATTTTTATTGATTTCAGAGAGAGAGAGAGAGAGAAACATCAATGATGAGAGAGTATTATTGATCGGTTGCCTCTCATATGTTCCCCCCATTTCCCCCCCCCCCAGTGGGGACTGAGTTGCAACTGGGCTAAATCTAGAACTTACATTATATATTGAGAATGTACTCTAACAATTTTTCCTTTTTTCCACATTGTTTCTAGCTCACATTGCATTACTTTTATATTTCTTCTCTCCTTTCCCACTCTCCCTCTTCTTGCCTCCCCTTTATTTCTGCTATTCTTTCTCAAATTTAAATATTGAAGATAGTATTTGTTTACTCATTTATGTCCTGACCTTATTTATATTCCACTGGCAACATTAACAATGTATAGGGTATTTATAAAATTTTCAGTTACAGCATAATGAATACGTAGCATGCTATTATTTTTTAAAGCATTATGGCTCTGTGGGATGCTTTTAAAAATTAACACTGCCTAAAATGTAATTCCCTTTTTGTCACTTTTTTAGTGCTGAATTTCTGGCAATCTTTGTGCTTTAATTCAAATGTATTTTGCCTGGGGACTTTCTTTTCCCTCTTTTGCTTTCTTTTTGCCTTTCAAAATGTTTATCAAAATGAGAACTATTGATTTTTATATTTTTTCAGAGTTTAAAACTTCATTCCTAGGCACTCAACAAACACTTCCATTTTGGAAAATAATAATTTTAGATTTTGAAAGATGAAGTATGTTCTATGGTTAAATAGAATAAAGTCTATTTGAATATTTGGATAAATCCAAGAGTATAAATAATATCTTAGCATTATTCATTATCTTGTGAATTACCAAGGCAGGAATATATATATATATATATATATATATATATATATATATATATATATGTTTAATATATATATGTTTAATATATATATGTTTAATATATATATGTTTAATATATATATATATATATATATATATATATATATATATATATATTAGCGTTGTTTGTGATAGAAAAATTTATGTATTTTGTATCCACAAAGACTCAATTTTTCTGGTGCATCAAATCTGAGGAAATCTATGAAGAAATGCAGCAGTGTGAGTGTATAAAATACAGCAATTCAGAGTTTGGAACTCTGCAGATTTCCTGTTCTTCACCATCATAACTGCCTTACCTCTAAATGAAAAAAAAGTAATTCAAATTCTGCCCAAATGAAACACTGCAATGATATTTTCTTACATTGGCTTGTATAAAATTACTCTAATTAATGAGCCTAAATTTCTTTGGTTATACACTGATTTATAAATTTACTTGCAATTGGGGAAAATCTACCAAATAACAGGCCTGCTATTTCATTATGATGCCATGCAGAAAGAAAAAAAAAATCTTCAATGTTCTTTTGTTTTTCTTGGAATTCCATTAAGGGAATAAAACCTTAGAAAAATATTGGTAACAAGTAAAAACTAAAGGGATTATAATGACTAAATATTCCCATTACAATCACATTCAAATTCATGGTCTCCGTGAACTCCATCCTCCCCTTTCCACACGTCTTCCCCTCTAAAAAAGAAAAGCATGGATTCATTAAACACACAAAAAAGAGTTCAAGTTTATACCTGAACAATTTTCAAAAGCAATATGTTTTGTACACCTCCAAGCTGAGCATCCATAAAAGCAGAATGGGTTGATTAAGTAATAGTAAAAGTCATCATATACTATTTTTATTTCCCCTTTTGAAAGTTATCACAAGAGGAGATAAGTAGATCTTCACTTTACATTTTATAATATTGTTATGGAATGTGGAATTACCTGGTTTTATTCTAGAACAAGTGTGTCCTTGCATCTATTTAAATAATCATTGAGAATATAATTCATATCTATAATTATGTCAACATTTTCTGAATTGTGGTCTTAAATAATTATGTACAAAATGACATGTTATTTTGAAAATAACATAAATATAAGTGGCAAAAATGAATAAAACAGGAATGTTTAATATTTAATAAGACAACAGTATGATGATTACCAGAAGGAGAGTGAGTGGACGTAGGAGAGAATAGAGGGAGGATAAATGGTGATGGAAGGAGACTTGACCTGTGGTGGTATACACACAATATAATGTACACATGATACATTATAGAATTGTACCCCTGAAACCTATATACTTTTATTAACCAACGTCACCCCAATAAATTCAATAAAAAATCAAAAAAATACAGAAAGAAATGAATGAGTGCACACAATATAATACCACTAAATAACAACAAAACAAACAAACAAAAAAAAAACAGTAAGACACTGGTTTATCTCTCAATACACAGAGTCTGCCAAATTCATAAGAAAACTGCCTGACTTAACAAGGTAGGAAAGAACAGCTCCACCCTGCTTCCCCTCAAAAAAAAAAACACACAACAACAAAAAAAAAAACACAGAAAAAAAGCAAAAACACATAATATGATTCTAGATTGTTGCTTCTAGAGTAACTAATAAGAGTCATCTATAATAATAAAAGGGTAATATGCTAATTAAACCAGATGCCTTCCAGAAGTCATTCTGGACATGCTTCCTGATGATGCCAGGACTAGAGGGAAGCCAGCGCAGGTCCTGGGTACCTGCTGGTGGCCCAAGGGAAGCCAGCCCCAGTGCTGGTTCTGGAGGGAAGCTAGTGCCAGTAGCCAGGAGAAGGCCTACTCTTGCACAAATTTTTGTGCATCAGGCCTCTAGTCTTTAATAAGATTGAAGACAAGATAAAAGGAACAACTAATTTATTATTAATATGTTAAATACATTGATACAAATGGCATATTCAGAAGGAAGTTTGAGTTTACTTGGGGGAAGATCACACCTAGAGAACTGGGTTGTAAACCAGGCATCATCTCAATTCACAGGGAAGGAGTAAAGTGGACTGCATTTAATAAAGTATGAAGGCAGAGGACTTGAAGCCACGTCATATAAATAATGGTTAATAAAACAAGAGATTTTCAGCTTGAGGAACAGAGCACTTTAGGGAAACTTATAGCCATGTTCAAATATTTCCAGGGTTTCTCTGTGGAAAGAATCTTAGCTATCTTTCATATAAAAGGTCCATGGCCATGACACTGTAAAGCCATCATGACCAAATGAGCAAAGCCTCTCACGGTGGGCAGAACAGGGCCCGAGCTACTAGTGTCAGAGAGCTATGAGCAGCAAAGGGCTATGAGCAGGGGAGGGTGGAGCAGCGAGCTGTGAGCAGCGATGGGCAGGGCAGCCAGCTGAGGCGAGCGGAAGCAAGCTACTCATGCATGATTTCATGCGCACTGGGCCTCTAGTGTTATATATAATCCAGAGAGCAGAGTGAGCATCAGTAATTGAAAGCTTCAAGGACATAGATTTTAGTTCAAAATAGCATGTTTTGAAAGCTGCAATGAAGAGTTTTATCCAGTTATTGGTGGTTGCAAGTTATTCAGAGTAACTTACTCTAAATTGAAAGACTAACAGGCATATGTGAAAGTATTCAATCAAAAAATGATTATCCAGTAAACTAGATGATTTTTAATATATCAAAACACATAACATACCTTAACATTTAAAGAAAATGGACAATTATTATTGAAATGCATGGATACTTATATTTTGAAATTTTGATTTAATTTGGTTATAAAAGGGGGATTTTTTTATTTATTTCAGAGAGAGGAAGTGTGGGGTAGAAACACCATTGGAAGAGAAACATCTATCGACTGCCTCCTGCATACCCTCTACTGGGAAGCAAGCCCGCAATCCTGGCATGTGCCCTGACCTGGAATCAAACTGGCAATGTCAGGGTGCATGGGAGAAAGCTCAACCTACTGAACTACACCAGCCAGACAAGGGAAATTACTTTTCATGTTAAAATCTTTAAGTGAAGAAGACTGAAATATCTTGACACATGCTTTTCCTTTAAGGCAATAGTTCTTAAATGTTATCATGAGTCAAAAGTATTAAGAAGGTCAATTAGTTGATTTTGGTGGGACCTGAGAATTCACATTTCTAAAAAATTCCCATGGGATGCTGACGGGGTTAATTCTCCAATCACACTTTCTGAACCACAGCCGTAAGGAAATGGGTTTGTAGTATTACTACTAACTTTCCAGCCCATTAAGCTTCTAGCCAGACAACAGTGCAATGCGAGCCTCAGATTATTGTTCAGACTGACTAGCCTTTCCAAAATACGAGGAACTAAAATAAGGTCTGATAAAAAAAATGCTTTACAAAATGATGTTTTATAAAAAAAATTACCAAAATATTTTAGTAACTTTTCAGGTATATGAAATTACCAACATTTTTTTTGGTCTTCTTCTTAAGCCCTTTCATTGACTTCTCAACCCTAGGATGATATTCAAAAGTTTTACTATTATTTACAGTACTTTCCCATTACTTCTATGCTTCTCATCTCTTTAAACTGAGTCAGTCTCTGCCTATTTTCCTATATGTTAAAAGCATTTAATCTTTGAAAATATGAAACTTGTTCTCAGAGTTTTTAATATAGTTATCTTTTCTCTTTTATAGCACACGTCCCCCTTTTTACCAAGTAATTCCAACATTTTTCTTCTGAATTTCCAGTAAGTGGTTTTTTTCACTTACCCCACTGCCAAAACCAGGTTCAAAGACCATTCTATGCATTTCCATTGCACCCTGCAGTTGCCTCAATTTTTGCTTGACAAATTACCTATCTCTTTGAATGTATAAGGGCTATCTATCTACTGTTGAAATCTCTGCACTACTACATACTTAAATAAAGATACATTAATACTGGGAGATTTTAAAGGTAAATTAATATTGGAGATTTAATTGGGAGATAGGCATCCTGCTTAATAATCTTAAAAACTACTATCAGTTATGGTTAAAAGAAAATATATTTTCTTAATTATGAACAGGACCAATCTGTCCTGAACAAAGATGTTGCCTTTTTTGGGGGGATTTCTTTCACCATAAGTTGTCATTAAACGTTTATATGCATCTTTCCCCAGCCAACCTGCTATTAAAGGAATAATTCAAATATTCCCTCTAGAAATTCTGTTCTTATTTGTTTGGAGTTCATTCTCCCAGACCCTGTCTGTGGCTTCACAGATCATATTTTAAGTTTAATCATGGGCATATTATAGTCAACCACCCATCCTATGCATCACACATTTACATTATATCTGCTTACTGTTGTTGCATTACTATTTTCTTTGACTTTTCAACATTTGCAATCAAATAGTTTCTAAAGTGAGTTTCCCTTTATATGGAAACACTTTATTAGTTATATTCAAATTATATATATTTTATACAAATATATATATGCTTTATACATATATGCACACCTTATACTTATGTAAATTTATATATATGTATATTATATGCCTATTTTATTCAAATATATGTATGTTTATGCAAACATTGTAAAATTTTAAAATACTAAACATTCTATACATATTTGATAATTCTACATTATCTCCTCATATAATCTTATTACATATAATTTCTAAGTTAAACATATATTTGTGTTTTTTAAACTGAAGTTTAGTTCATATAGGGACCAAAAGCTCTAATTTAATTTTTTAAGAAAATGGACCAGAAATTTTTAAGAAAATGCAATTTTATATGCTCCCAGATGATTCAAAAAATCTGTCAAGATTTACTTTTTTTAATTCTCAACCAAGGACATCTGGAGAGAGAGAGAGAAAGAGAGAGAGAAACATTAATTGGCTGCCTTCCATTCATGCCAGACTGGGGGCTCAAACCTGAAACTCAGGTATGTGCCCAGACCAGGAACTGAACCAGCAACCTTTTGGTGCACAGGATGATGCTCAACCAATTGAGATGCTCTGGCCTGGTAATCTGTCAAGATTTATAATCACTGTTTCAGAGACTCTTAGAGTCAGTACACCGCTGTAATTCTTCAAGTATTCTTAAATCTTTAAAAAGAAACAAAACTGACAGAAATACAAAATATTTTTTTCTGTAGATTTATGCAATGTTTCATCATGAAGACACTAAATGTGAGTTTTGTGTTGGAAGTCAGTAGTCGTTGTTATCCTTTGTGGCAGGTAATAGGTAAAATTCCAAATAGATGACCCTTTTCTTTGCTAGAAATCGTTTTTCCTGGTTTATATTACTGATAACAGCAATAAACAGTGATGGAAGGAAGTCATTTTGAAATGGAATGAATGTTTGTGTCCCTCAGCATTCATATGTCGATGACTAATCTCTGCTAATAACATGTAGATAGTTTCGTCATTTGGAGGTTCAGTGTTTGGTGGGTAATGAGGTGATGAGAATAGAGTCCTCATAAATGGGATCAGTGCCCTTATAAGAAAAAACTGGGAGAGCTCCTATCCTCTATGTCCCTTGAACATGTACAACCAGCCAACCTTCCTGAGTCTCTCCCCTCTGGCCGGCAGGCTCCAATCACCTGATCGTGGCCAGCCCCCAGGCTGCGATGGAGACCAGGTGTGGGTGGTGGCAGATACAACCCCTTTCCCAGGGGGGCCAAGGACCCCCTTTTCCCAGAGGGGCAGAGGACCAGCTCCCTCCTTGTGGCTGGTGGCCAACCTTCCATACCCTGTCTCTCTCCCCGGCCAGCAAGCCCCGATTGGCCCACTACCTTCCCGCCATGATTGTTCAGTGGTAGGGGAAGGGGGGGGAGGCGGGGAACCATGTAGTGGAGGAGCTCCAACAATAGCAGCATCAGTGTCCAGCATCTGTTCCTTCCGTTCCCAGCCTGGCGACTGTCGCCTCTTTTCTGCCCCAGCCTTGATCAGCCCTGATCACCAGCCAGGCCTAGGGACCTCCTCCCATGCATGAATTTCATGCATCAGGCCTCTAGTCTATTATAGAAGCCTATACTGATTAAGACTATCATTTTCCTACAGTTTGAAAAGGAAAAGAGAAGCTACATTAGCTTCATTTAGAAACGATGATAATAGCAATTGGCACATAATTCAAAAAACAGGTAAGCCTATATCTTCCAGAAGCATAGGGGTCTATACCTTGTAGCTCAGGTAATTTTAGTAACCATCTAGGTTTAGCAAGTCTCTACAATTAATGATAATATTATAAGAAAAATAAGATATTCACAAGTTGAATATTAAGTAGCACTCAACACTGGAAAGCACTAGAAGTGCATGTGGGAAAACATGGCAGTAACATAAGACTTTGGTGTTCCAATTAATACAAATGTAAACCACTAGCCCTGTCGGTGTGCCTCAGTGGTTGAGCATCCAGCCATGAACCAGGAGGAGGTCATGGTTTGATTTCCTGTCAGGGCACATGCCTGAGTTATGGCTTAATCCCCAGTAGGGGGCATGCCTGAGGCAGCTAATGATTCTCATCATTGATATTCCTCCCTCTCTCCCTCTCTCTTCCTCTCTCTGAAATCAATAAAAGCATATTTTAAAAAAAGAAAACGACTGAAGTATGGCAGTGCTCTTTTTTATTAATTTATTTTGCTTTACTGAGTTTGTCATTGTTTTATTATGCTCAGCTAATTTTTCACTTCTAGAAAATTTGGACTAGCCTAAAGACTACTAGGTCATTCAAAACGCCAGTTCAAAAATATCAAACTTCTCTTAGATAAAGTATCATGCTTTCCAGTGGCAGGACATCTTTCAAAGAAATGTTTTCTATAGTAAAATCTTCTTTTGCTAATTATCAGCAAACATTACAAAAGAAAATGTTGAATTTAATCCTAGTAGGGACTGAGGATAGGAGCTGCTTCAATGTCCTATCTTAAAGACTATAATTATGCAATAACATACCTAAGAGATTTTTTTATTAAACTAGGGGCCCGATGCACTCAATTCGTGCAAGGGGCTCGGCCCTCGCAGCCCCAGCTTCGTCCAGAAGGCCATCCAGAAGGCCATCAGAAGGTCGTTGGGTTGTCTGGTCTAATTAGCACATTATGCTTTTATTATCATAGATTATTATAACTAATTAGTACCTTTGCTGTTTATAATAGGTACAAGGCTATGTGAAGTTTAAATTGGTAGTCACTGTTTCCTTACATGTCAAAGAGGAATATGTCTCCAGAAAATCTTAAACTATAAAGTTATGGGATTTGTTTATCATTAGGGTAAATTCATAACTGAAGAATGACTTTTTTAAAATCAGATATTGCATATTAATTTCCATTGTATTATACTTTCAAAAAGGGATTTAGTAAGAAATTTTGGAGCCTTAATTATAGTATTTTTTTCATTGAAAGATAAATATTCCGTCATTTAATCATACTGTAATTATTCTACTCAACATTTGTCAGCAGCAGCAATAATATATCATCTGCTCACATCTCATTTCTTTCCATCAAGGTAAACAAAAGGAAGATCTGGAATTAAAATAATTCCTAAGAGCGATTCTGAAATATTTTATAAAAACAGATATGCTGGCACAAACACTTTGCAATTACATATTAAATATATGGCAGCCCTATGACCTCACAATCATACTCCAAGAGAAATGAATGTTCATGTCTAATAAAAGGCATACGTAAGAAAGTCACAATAACCCCCAAATGGAAACAATTCAAATATCTATCAATAGTGGAATGCATAACCAATTAGGATTTTTGTGTAATAGGATATTGCAGAGTAATGAAAACAACACCTTTCTGCCACCTTCAACTTTAGCATTGTTAGCTTCAACAGAATCCCAAGTCCTCTGGTGTGTGTAGCAGGAATAATTCTGAAAGCCACTAGAGCAGAGTTTCCCAAATTGTGTTTCCCAGAACATCAGAAGGTATTCAAAAATTCCAATAGTCCATTTAGTTGGGAAATTCTAGGTTAAGCAAAGTTTAGAATATTTCTCAGGCTTTAATATACTTTTGTGCATTGTAGACTTCCACAGAAGCATAATATGCAGTTTTCTCCAAATGACTTGGTCATTAGAATCCATTTTCAGCAGAACATTTCAGAGAAATAATGTTCTCAGGGGCAATGAATATAGACTTCTCTGTGGTGAATAAGGGACGTTATTATAACATTCAAAAGGACAAAAATTATAAGATTTTGAGGAACAGCTACCAAACAGAGGAACATTAAACACAACAATAGGTTCTGAAGTGCAGCATAAAAAATGTATTCATGTTTTAAAGGAGGTGCATTTTATTATACAGTAAAGGACTTAAATAATGGCTGGGATTTCACAGTGAGAATTTCAAAGGTATTGGGTTTTGGGGAAAACATATAGCTATTTGGAATATTAAGTATTGAAGTAAAGTTTCTATATAGAAGCTGTAAATCCAGTAGACTTGGTAGAAATATACTTGTGATGGAATTATTTCTACATATAATACCTGTATATCCTACATGTATGTAAGTTCTATGATAGAATGCTTTAAACAAATATATCAGAAAAGATGTTAATGTGCGTTAGGTCCCTATCTACTCTTTATTAGGAAATCAGAATTTTATTTCAAAATCTATTATTACTTGATTTTGAAACTTGGGCACATAACAATTAGGACCTACATTTTTATTAGCAAAATGAAGGTATTAGACTAACAGATAAGATACATTTTAACTTTAACTTTCACTAATGTTTTTGTAACAAATGTATAAATAAATACAATTATACTTGTAAAATATTTAATTCATCTCCTAGAAAAGGGTGCTATTTATCCTTGATGCTTAAAATATATATTTAGTTTTAGCTACTCTTTATCCTTTGGGGATAAATTTGATTTTTGAAACTAGCTAAACCATTTGAAATCATAATGCTCAAAATTACTAGGTAATTGAGACCACTGAGTCCCATAATTTAATTTTTACTAAATAGCAGAAATATTTTATTCAAACAACACTTTTTATGAATCAAAATATATCAAAAATAAATCATAGATGCTCTAAGTTAGGTGGGAGTAGAATCAAAAGGCTTTTTGCTTAACTTTCTATTTGTCTTCCATTTTCTTATATTATTATTTTGTTATCATAGATATACCCATGTACTAGTAACCTCAAAGCTAAGAATAAAATAGAATAGAAACTAGTAATCTGGTGCAGTTAACTCACAGATGCCTGTATGCTAGTACTCTGTTAGGATCTTTAATACTTGATTAATGTATGTTCCCAATTGTAGGAAAGAAATAGTTCTGTTAATAAGCAAGGTAGCCTTAAATTCTTTTCAATATAATATTGTTTAAATATAACAAGCTTAGTAAGAGTTGTAAAATTTATTCACATATATCTCTTAAGTATCTATAAATCAAAAATAAAATCTATATATACATATAAAAGGGCAAAGTGTCCCCATGGGAGTTCGGCCAGGAGAACGGGAGTTCTAGCACTCACTGTGATGTGCACTTACCACTAGGGGCGGTGCAGAATGAAGGAAGGTCCTGGCTGGTAGCCGGAAGCTGGGGAAAGGAGGCCCCAGCTGGCAGCCAGAAGGCCTGATCAGGCTTGATTGCTGGCCAGACCTAGGGACCCAACCCATGCATAAATTTTGTGTAGCAGGGCTCTAGCAAAAATATAAAAAGCTAACACAATTTAATTAAAATGGAATTGGTACAGAAAGTAGTATATTGTTGAAACTATATTAATACTTGCCACATACCTACCGTACCAACAGAAATGTAGAACTTAGTAGAATGATCACTTTTACTTTCTTATTTTTCAAAAATGAAATAGTAATTTATTTTAAAGACTTATTAAAACTCTAATACAATGCAATAATACAATATAATTTCTTTCATTATAATAGTTGTATGTTCTTTCACTCTTTACTTTCCTAATTGAAGTCTTAATTCCTTCTTTTCAATGTTATTTCTGCCATTTCTGATTTGCATATCATTAATCCTCTCAGAGAAGTGAGTTATAGAGATGATATACTAGGGAAATACTGTTTTAGACCTTAAATTGGGTGTGACTGATTAACTTCAGCAGCTCAAACTAATTGCTATAGATGAATGCCTATTTTTAACAGTGAAACATCAGTAAAATAAATATTATGTTTTAGAATAAAATACATTAATTCTAAATATATACATGATAGAAATATATAGTATATAAATATATACATATATCTTCAGATATATTATAAAAAACATAGCATTATTTTAGTCATATCTAATTTGTATTAGAAGTTATAGCTTTTAGTTACTATTTAAACATTTAAAACTTTTGCCCAAATGTGGACTTCTTTTATTGTCTTCATGATGTTTTCTATGAAATCTCATCAAAGAGGCTAACAGTAGTTCTATCTTGTTTGAAGTTTTACAATGACATAAATATTTTCATAAATAATTATATTTCTCTGAAGCCTATAAAATAGTCTATTAAAACATCTCTATAAAAATAGTCTATTGCCATAACCGGTTTGGCTCAGTGGCTAGAGTGTCAGCCTGCGGACTGAAGGGTCCCAGGTTTGATTCCGGTCAAGGGCATGTACCTTGGTTGTGGGCACACCCCCATTGGGTGGTGTGCAGGAGGCAGCTGATCGATGTTTCTCTCTCATCGACGTTTCTAAGTCTCTATCCCTCTCCCTTCCTCTCTGTAAACAAAAATCAATAAAGTATGTTTAAAAAAATAGTCTATTAAAACATCCAGAAAAAGAAAAGAGATCCCTACCTCAAGAGAAAAACAAACCACGTTGCCAGCATTTCTGATAGCATAGGTAAGCAAACTTCTAACAGCATATTTAATAAAGCATTTCTTTTGGATGTCTCCACTCATTGGTGGTATAGTGATGGACAGCCCACACAGCTGATGATCTTGCAATCACCTTCAGACAACCTGGCGACTACTTCAACCTTGTAGCTAAGCATGTGTTTCTAGCGCCTAGTCCAGCAAATATACTTAGTCACCGCCATTTATTTTCCTGTCACCGAGGGCCTATAAAGCAAACTTTGCACTGGCTCTCCCTGAAGCACTGTCCCCTGGTTGCACATTTAAATAAGGTCTTGAAAAGTGTTTTCAATCAATTCATTTGAGATGTTTGCTTCCCTAATCATCACAGGCAAGTCAATACTTGCATTTAAGAACTCAATTTGAGTTATTTTGCTAAGTACCTCGTGTGTAGTAGGCACCTAACAAATATTTGTTGAAATAATGACTGAACATACCCTTTTGTTGATAAAAACTGAACTTAAAGAAACACCTTAAATTAGGGGGCATTGTGTTAAAGGAAAAGAGAACTGTTCTGGAAGACAGGAAATCAAATCTTAGCTGAGCAGCACTAGCGGTGTGACCTTTACCAAAGAACTTTGCCTTGTTTTTGTTTTGTTTTATTTTGTTTCCCCAGGTTCTCAGTTTTCTAATCTTATATCTTGTGTGTGTGTGTGTGTGTGTGTGTGGAGAGAGAGAGAGAGAAAGAGAGAGAGAGAGAGAGAGAGAGAGAGAGAATTCTCTATTGTTGTGTGGCCCTAAAAACACTAACTCTCTGTTTACATACAGGGGAACTGATGCCAGCAATCAGCAGTGAGTTATGTTAGTTAAAAACAATACCGATCTTTGAACTCTATATCCAGTCGTTTGCGTTCCTCCATTTCTGTCTTTTGTGACCTGTTTCTTAGTCTCCGCATTTTGGCTTTCTGTGCTAGGTGTCCTATATAGGGCCCAGTGATTCAGCCTCCCCAATCACCTGGGGTGGCTACTCTTGTTGTATGCCTTTGAAGGCTGGGTGCACAGTCTTGTTGTAGTTATCACTGGGAGGTATCACTGGGGGGAAATGACCTGCAGGCCTTTCTCCTCGTTGTTTGGAGTTTGGATCTATTGGAGTTCTGTCTCAGCTGCAGCCCCTTAGGTTGTGCTGCAGGGAGGCAGGCGCACAGCTTGGGCGGGGTTGTAGGTGGGGTGGGGTGGGGTCTCAGAATCACTGGGGGTGGAGCGACTCACAATGGCGTCCCCTCTGCGGATGCCGCAGTTTCTACCAGGTTTGGCTTTTCCAAACCCTGGGGTCTGCGCACGGTTCTCAGTCCCGGAATCT
>PVJC01035046.1:0-18458 GCA_004026665.1 Murina feae
TACCTGTTAGTTTTCTCAGTGCCATTATGACATCCTTGTTCCTCAGACTGTATATCATGGGGTTAAATAAAGGAGTCACGATAGTGTAGAAAAGAGACAGCTCTTTGTCAGTTCCTGCTGAGTCTTGGGTCATGGGTCTTAAATATGTGATGATACCCGATCCAAAGAATAGTGCCACCACTATAAGATGAGATGAGCACGTGGAGAAGGCTTTGCCCCGACTCGTGGCCACTGGCAATTTAAAAATTGTAGAGATGATTTTGCCATAGGAGAGTAGTATGAACAGAAACGGAACCATGACAAACAACACTGCCACTATGTAGACCATCATTTCATTTACAAAGGTGTTCCCGCAGGCCAACTTGAGTATTGGGGGGATGTCACAGAAAAAGTGGTTGATGAGATTGGAACCACAGAAAGGCAGAGTGAAAATCTGGATGGTCTGCCCTATTTGGACTGGCACTCCACTGATCCAGGAGCCCACCACCAGCTGGACACAGAACTTGTGGCTCATCACTAGAGGATAGTGCAGAGGGTTACAAATGGCCACATAGCGGTCATAGGCCATCACGGCCAGAAGGAAACACTCGGTGGCTCCCAGCATAAGAACCCAGCACATTTGTGTAGCACAAGCAACTAAAGATATTGTTCTATGTTGGGTCCAAAGATTCGTGAGCATTCTAGGGATAGTAACTGATACATAGCAGATTTCCAAAAAGGAAAAATTGCCAAGGAAAAAGTACATGGGGGTCTGGAGAGCAGGGTCCAGTTTTGTAATTAGAAATATGGTGCTGTTTCCCATCAAGATAATGACGTAGACGATTAAGAATAATCCAAATAGAAACCATTGGAGATGAGGAACATCAGCAAAGTCCAAGAGGACAAATTCCATCAATTTAGTGACATTTTCTTCTGGTGTTTTTTCTTGGTGTTTCATCTGTGGGAAGAGGAAAGTTACTGTGTGCTTTTATTTTTATCTTCATGGATCAGTGCCTGTCCTTGAAATTGTTGGTGGATGTTGAGATTGGTATTCATGATCACTGCAGTTATTTCTAATTTAAGAATATTACTATTGAAACATTCCCCACTCTCTCAGTGTAGATACTATAGGTTATCACTGTAAAACTCCTTGAAATTTCCTTTAAGGTCATTGTTTGTACTTGCTGAATAGAACCCCAAATCAATGAAACTATGTCCTGCTCAGCATAGAGACTGGCAAAATTGGGAGTTGTTGAAGACAGACCCACAGCTCTGCCATATGATCAAAAATCCAGCTCTAGGTCAAAAATTGTCTTCTGTACACATTTTCAGCTGCCTTTTGCAACCATTCAATTATCTTAACATACATGTCTTTATTGTATAGTTCATATTATTAGGTAGTTTACAAAAAAGGAGAGAATCTTTTATTGTACATAGTGGCATAAAACAAATTCGTTTTTAGTAGAATGCTGAGCGGGAAAATAAGAAAGTTTATTCTAGAAATGTTGCCTGGGAACACAGATACAGAGAGTACCAGTAAATAGGGCAACCCTGCGAAAACAGGAATGCGCATGTGTGTGGGCATGGAGAGAAATATGTTCCCTGTGATACTTACCCAGTGTGCCCTCCACATTTTTTGTTTTTTCTTAAAACATAACACTTTAGGTAACCGTTTCTCACTTTTTTTAGAAATAAAAATAATTGCAACTGACTAATGATGGCTACCTTGATCATTTGCACAAAGGCTTTACGATTGTAAATCAGGGCACAATTTTATTTTATTTTAATTTTTTTGGGGGTGTGTATAATTGGACTTCACTTTGCATCCTAATTCCTAAATCTGTGTTAAACAGAGTGAGTGTTTAATAAGGCTCGCTTCTTTATTTGCTATAATTAAATGAAATCATTTTGGTAAAATTGCCTATCAATTTTCATTATGATTCTATAATTATGAATATGATATTATGTTCTTTAATTTTTAGTCCCCACTGTTATATAGCATATTGCCTAGCAATAAAATGTACTTCATAGAGTTATTGAGTTAATTGGTGATTACTTTTTCCATTTTTTTCTTTATCAGGGCAGAAATAAAGGAAGTGAGTGACATCCCTCGGGTACAAAATTTAAGAGGCACTCACTCATTTTTAGGGCGGGCTGATTCCACATGATACAATCCTGAGAGTGTGTTCCTCCTTAGCTATTGCATCCCAAGCATCTCTTGACTCAAGATGGGTCGCAGCCCTGCCTTTCATTTCTCTGTCTTGGTGAACCATGTTCACCAAACAGTGAAACCATAGTGGCATGATAAACAATGTATTCCTACCAAGATGGACAGGATTTTAATGATAACTTCCCTCCTGCTAGCTGTGTGGCCTTATGCAAGTAGCTTAATTTC
This sequence comes from Murina feae, assembly GCA_004026665.1. NCBI lineage: Eukaryota > Metazoa > Chordata > Mammalia > Chiroptera > Vespertilionidae > Murina > Murina feae. Next base: position 2,375 of record PVJC01035046.1, read on the forward strand.
CCTTGGCTGACTACCGTATAAACACTTAGGACTGTTATATGAGTGAATGCATTTAAGATATCCAAAGTCCTTTGAAGAAGTCCTGGCATTTATGAGAGTATCGCTAAATGCCAGCTATTATTATTGTTATTTCAAATTCATTCCAATTAAGTTTTACATTAAATTTTATTCTTTCTCCTAAGCTGCATGAAAAAGTACCCTCTAATTTACTTTTTCTTTGTAGCACATGTTTAAAGTGAGAAAGGACTAAAGCAATCCACCAGGGTGTTAAAACTTCTCCATCAATTCTCTGCCAATATTTTTGCTTATGTTATTGCCTCTGATGTGTGGGCCTAATGCCAGGTTTACTCTCACTAAGCAGCAACTTGGCTACTTCCTTGATGACTTTTCTGTTACCATCACTGATGATCTGGCGGCAAGGACTGTGACTATTTTCTATTTGGGAACAATACAGGTCTTAGGAAATGCCTGATTCCCAAACTAAGTAAAGCATCAAAAACTGTTTAAGTGAAATCATTATTCTTAAAATGGAGAAAAGGATAAATATACAATGCAATAAAATTCTAATTTTTATGTATTACATTTATTAATGGCAGCATTTAATAATATAATCTAACCCTTATTTGAATAAAAAGATTTCTGCTGCTAAATTTACATGTAGCTTCTAACTGTAGAAACCCAATTTTGGTGATGAAATCATAAATTTATTACATGAAATATGTCAGATTTGTTTATGTTTTTCTCAAGAAAGTAGCAAGGTTGAAAAAGCAGAGATCTACTTTTGTGCTTTAACCAAATTATCTATAATTCTCTACTTTTTTGTAAATGTTTATGTTCTTATTAATCAGGGAAAGTAAAATTCAATGTTTAATCCTTTTATTTTAAATGCCAGTCTCTAATCCTTGAATAAATCCAAATAATTAAGAAACTGTGTACAATAGTGTAATTTGTTAGCTACAAACAGCTAACCAAGCTTCAGATTAGGTCTTTATATTTGATACAACATTTCAAATTAAATCTTGAAATTAATAAAACACCTTATACAACTTAAAAATTGTCTATTATGTTAGAAGTTCTTAATTTTATTTATTCTTTAAGATAAATGTTTTTAAGCTTTCCTAATGGTTGGACTTTGTTCATGGGTTGTTTTACTTTGAAACTCCTATTATTATATCAAGTTAAATAGATAAATATTATATTTATTTGTTACATGTTGGCTCAAAATGAAGTATTTCATAATATCATCTGTATCTAGAAAATATTCTTCAATACTACAGTTTAGAATATTTCAAACTGATTTAACATCATTACCATTTCATTGTAAATTTCAATAACTTAGAATATGTAAGAGTTACTTTAAAACATACATCTTCTACTATGTGTTAAATATTCATTTTAAATTAAGAAATGTGAACTAAAGCTTAATATCTTAAAAGAAGTTCATATTTACCTTTCTCATATGGCATTTGCTGAGTTTTCTTACTATTCAGGTTTAAAATTTTTAAATTGATGTAGGTGAAATTCTTGTTTCATCAAAGATATTCCAGCCCTTTAAACTATTCTGTTCTTTCTAAATGAAAGGTGCTGTTTAAATAAAAGTAGTCTTCTCTACCCCTGGGATCTCTTCCACCTAACACATTTACGTTTTCAATTGTACTTTCAAATTTTACTTCTCATAATGTGAGAATCTGGCATAACTCCAGCTGAGATAATGGAAATGATACCAAGAAAACAGGCTTCAATTCTGGGAAAGACAAATTTTTTTAACACTTATATCGTTTTAAAATTGTGGGTTGCAATCAATTTCTATTTCAAAAATAGGCTGTTGCTTCCTAATATTTAGTAACTTCTAGGAGTTTATGATTATGAGGAGAAAACATTTACAAGATAAGGAGCTCCCACAGTCATGTGATGCTGGAAAGTGACTAAGAAAGTTTATTACAAAGAATCAGGAGCCATTTGTCATCATGGAAAACGGAAAGGAAGGGGCTGGGAAGCCCCAGGGGAACCAGATGGGACCCAGCACAGCAAAGGGTGAGAGGCAGCCAGGGCTGAGCTACTGCAGATGCACATCCACAAGCAGCTCAGCTGAGACGGAGGTCTGAGCCTAATAAGAGCACAGAGTGATATCATGCAGGATAGAAAGATCTGCTGAGGCCCCAGAGTGTACATTCCAGAAAATGGCTCAAGTGCAAGCGAAAATTCATTTGATGAAGAGAGCTTACCAAAGTGGCAAATATTGGCATAAAAAATAAATGCTACTGGGACAAATTAGCAGCCTTAGTGGGAAAAATAATAAACCTTATATTTTCTTAGCAGCTTATATTGTAACAAGAAAAACTCCAAATAATACACAAGCTTAAAAGTTTTAGAGAGTGAAATGAAAAAATTATTTTAAGAAAAAGGGTTTTATAATTTTGGAGTAAGGAAAATTTAACTATAACTCAAAATTTAGAATAAATGACACAAAAGTTGAAAAAAAAATACCTTCCTATGTAATAATAAATAATTCTGCATGATAAAAAGAAACAAACTCCCCAAAATAATGTCAAATAGAATTGAAATAACGGAAAAATAATTACAAATGCTATCTCTAATAAAATACTCTTGGGTTATTCTTAAATACTAAAGAAGAGCCTAAACTATAAATAGAAAAAATGAACTAAACAAATGAAGAAATATTTCACAGAAAAGATGGAAAAACAATCCCTTAAACATATAGACAGATACTCAACTTTATTTGTAAAATTTCATATTTTAATCTGAACAATGATTTATTTTTAAAAATCTATGCATTATATATAAAAAATGAAGCAAAAACCATTGACCAATCGTGTTTATATTTTGATTCAATTAACAAAACACACATGCATGTGAAGTTATGCAGTAACATAATATTATAACAACTTTGGATTTGCAAAAGATTGTAAACCAACTAAGTAAAAATAATCATGTGGGTTATCTCTTACTGACTTAAATTACCTTAATTTTGATATTGTCATGTCTTCATTTTTCTTCCAGAGCTCTATGATGCCTCTAAAATATGAGTTTTATAATTTATGCAAAATTTTATAGTGCTTTCAACAGGAAGACTGGCTTTGTATGACTCAATGAATCATTAGCAAATATGGACGTTATTTCTTTATTTGTTTTAAATGTGGGAAATATATGTGGCTTGATTTTCAGTAAGTTCTTACATAGTCTTGATTCATGTATCCAAAACAAATCAGTACTACTGCCACTCTGGAATATATTTTTGTTTTTGATTATTTTTTGAGGTAAATGGCAACTCATTTTTCTGAGTGAGTTTCAGGAAAAATAGAAGTGTGGCATAAAAATAATAAAGAGTATTAGATAATGGTTCATTATAAATATACTAGGAGCCCAGTGCACAAAAATTTGTGCACTTGGGGGGGTTCCTCAGCCTGACCAATGCCCACTCACAGTTTGGGACCCCTCAGGTGATGTCCACCTGCTGGTGTGCCTGGCCAGCCTGGGTGAGGGGCTGATGGTTGTTTTCAGGCTGACCAAGCCCCCCAGTGGGGATCCTCACCCCATGGGGGTGTGGCAGACAGGAACCTTAGCTTTCTGCATGGCTAGGGCAAGCCTCCTGCTCATTCCAGCCCTGTGGCTTCCAGCTGCCATCTTGACTTGTTTAATTTGCATACAGTCACTCTTATTGGCTGGTGGGCATGGCTTGGCTGATGGGCATGGCTTAGGTGTCTTGGAGTGATGGTTAGTGTGCATATTACTCTTTTATTAGATTAGATGTTAAGTAACGTTTAGAAAAGTGAGGAAAATATATGTAATAGGCATTCTAAATACTGTCTTTTAACCTTAACTTAAAGGATATATACAGTAAGATTATGGCTTGTTTTTCTCAATAATATACTTGACCTATGTAATATGCAATTGTGTTTCATTAACTTTTATCTCTTTGTGGTTCTCCCCTGTCTGAAGCTGTCAAAATAATTTTTCAGACTAATTTGAGAAGGATTTAACATTGATGAAAATTCTCAGATGTGTGCCTGGAACACACATGTATGTGTTTCTGCCTGGGAGTAAGATTCTCAGTGGAATGCTACTCAGTCAGAAGAAAAAGATAAAATAGTGGCATTTGCAACAACATGGATGGGTCTTGAGAATACCATGCTTAGTGAAATAAGTCAGACAAAACGTCATGAGCCATATGATATCACTCATCTTTGAGAGGGAAAGCTGAAAACAACAAATGAACAAACAAGACAAACAAAGCCTCATAGACACAGACAACAGTTTGGTGGTCACCAGAAGGAAGGAGGTGGGGAGTTCCAAGTAAAGGGTGAAGGGGGTCAAACAAATGGTGACAGAAGATTTGACTTTGGTTGGTGGGCGCACAATGACATATCATAGAATTATGCACTTGAAACCTATACCATCTTATTAACAAATATCACCCGATATATTTCCTTAAAAGATAGAGTAAAATACAATAAAATTTAAAATAGTTCCTCCATATGAAAGCAGGTTGTCTGCTGGAGTGCTGTCCCAGTCCACATGCCTGCAGCCATGAGAGCTCCCATTGCTCCATATCCTTTTCACCTGCAGTATGGTTAGTCTTGATTTATTCACAAACGACTTTTTCTTTTTCTCAGGAGTGTGTCATAGATCTCATTTAGTGTTAATATGCCTTTTACTGGTTACTAATGTGTTATTTTTATTTTCCTTGTCATTTGAATTATCCTTTATTTTGTGTAAAATCTCTAAGCATGTTTCCTTTCAATGTTCCTCCTGAGTTTTCTATGTTTTGGACTTGGAGTAATTCTCCATATGTGGTATCTTGGAACCTCAGCATTGAAACGTTTACTCTGAGTGGCTTCTGTGGATGAGGAGTACTTCATCATTAATTCTGTTCAATGTATCAACATTTTTCACTAGGGCTACCACTCTTGCTTAAACAATTTTCCTCAGAGCCAAGGCCATGAAGGCCATATACATAACCCTTGACTAGAGTCATGCTGCATTTCATATTTAGGTTTACAAATTACCAGGATTTCCCCCCTAAATTATGTGAAGTAAAGATCATGTTCTTTTTTTACACAATATACTCATTTTAATTAATGCAATTTATTAAAAATCATCTTTTCTACACTGAAAACTTTCACATATTCAGTGTCCTATAGTCACTCAACAACTATTCTCTGAAGGCTTTCCATACACCATACTCTTTACTAGCTGATGCCATTTTTAAAGTGATTGATAACAATAAATGGAGAGAGGAACTAAACTGTACACTATGGTTTTTAGGGAAAAATTATTGGGACATGAATTACTAGATAAAAGATACTATGTATTTTATGTAAACAGTCTCAAATCCACAGTTGATTTTTGCTGACAGAAACTAGTCCAGTAAATATACGATTTTCTTAAATATTATTTTTTATTGGAATTACAATCACTTCGATAAACTGCATTTTCCGGCATATAAGACGACTTTATAAACCAGGAAACTCTTCTCAAATGTCAGGGGTCAACTTACAGGCCAGGTGTTGCCTTATAGGGTGGATGCTGACACTTCTGAGCCGGACTGGAAAATCTGCAGTCACCGCATATGGTGGTGGGAGCTCTAAAACGAATACACTCCATTCATTTCAAATCAAATCTTATGTGTTTTTTTAAATTTTTCTTTGGTGTGCGTTGGAAGAGGGATAGTCTTATATGGTGAGTATATCACAAACTCTATTTTCACTGGAAAACTAGGGGGTTGTCTTATACACCGAAAAATACGGTAACTCTAATATCAAAAAGTCTAGCCACAAAGGCAAGCTCAACAATGAGTAAGCACAATCAACTCATATTAGGGCAGAAAATAAAAGTAAAAGATAATTTCAGTTTATATGAAAGCTGAAATTCAAATCAGTGGTTAATGCATGTTTAATATTAAAATTAAATGAAACATTTTCTGAGTACCATCATGACATCCTTATTCCTCAGAATGTATATCACGGGGTTAAACATCAGGGTAACAATATACAGAAAAGAGAGATAAATTTGTCTGTTTTGGGAAAGTGTTTGGATTCGGGTTATAAATATGTAATGACTCAGGAGGCACAGAATAGAGTCACATATGTTGTGAAATGAGCAAGAGGAGAAAGTGTTTGTGACTTCATGATGGTAGAGATGATTTTACTGTAGGAGCCAAGTGTCAACGAAAAGGGGATCATCAACAGCACAGCAACTGTCCAGACCAGCATCTCATTCAGAAAAGTGTCCCCACAGGCCAGCTTGAGCTTTGGGAGGATGTCACAGAAGAAGTAGTTTGCTTAGAGCCACTAAATGGCAGAGAGAAAGTGTGGCATGTCAGCTCTAATGTGACTGGAATTCCACTCATCCAACAGCCAGTCATCATCAGCCAGATGCAGAGCGCATGTTTCATAACCATGAGCAGAATGCGACAAGTGGCCACCTGGCGGTCACAGGCTATTCATGTCAGGAGAAAGCATTATGTGTTTGTAAACATAAAGAGAAAACATACTTTTGTAACATGAGCAAAGAAAAAAAGGATACTTTTCTGAGTCCAAATATTTATGAATATTCTGGAAAGAGTGACAGAGACATAACAGATTTCCAGAAAGAAAATATTACTGAGGAAAAAATACATGGGAGTATAGAAAGCCTGGTCAGCTCTGGTTATGAGAATAATGATGCCTTTTCCCATGAGTAGTATCACATAGCAAGAAAAATGTCATAAAAAGAAACATCCAGTTATTGTGAATACAAAAAAATCCCCAAAGAACAAACTCCATCATTGAAGTAAAATGTGCTTCTGGTTGGTATTTTGTGCTGTTCCATCTGTGAAAATAGTGAAATTAATCATTTATCTTTTTGATTTTTTTATTGACAAGAGAAATTGAGGGGAAATAATATATACACATATATAATTTCCTATTCAAATTCCAGCATTTTATATCATAACTAGAATCCCAGTGCACAAAAATTTGTGCACAAGTCAGGGGTAAAGGGAAGGTGGGGTCCCTCAGCCAGGCCTATGCCCTCTTGCAGTCTGGGACCCCTCAAGGGATATCCACCTGCTGGCTTAGGCTTGCTCTCTGGGCGATTGGACCTACGCTGGCAGTCAGACATCACTCTGGCAACCCAGGAGACCTTGGGGGATGTGCACTTGGAGCAGAGAGCAGGCCTAAGCTGCAGTCGGACATCCTTAGCACTCTTGAGGAAGCAGGAGAGGCTCCCACCACCACTGCTGTGCTGGCAGCTGGCAGCTGGCAGCCTGGCCTGTGGCTGAGCAGAGCTCCCCTTGTTGGAGGGCACTGATCACCTATTGAGCGTCTGCCCCCTAGTGGTCACTGTGTGTCATAGAGATCAGTCATTCCCAGTGGTTCTGATGTTAGGGTCAATTTGCATATTACCCTTTTATTATATAAGATAAAAATGAATTCTGGAATATAATGGCAATATTCTGAACTTATATTCCATAGTAATAAGAATAACTTATAGAGCTTGCATCTGCATTAACAGAATTAGCAAGCTGAGCAATAACTTAAGAGGAAACGAAATACTTAAAGGCTGAGGAGGATACAAGTAGAATTAGCATCACTTTTGGGGATCTATTAGAGGAGGCTTCTGGAGAATAATGTTTAGAAGGAAATGATAAAAATGGATTTGTAGAGCTCTGAATGGAGATGCTGTGTGATTAGAGCATTATCCCATACACCAAAGGTTTGCTTTGCGGGTTCAATTCCCAGTCAGGGTGCATATCCAGGTTGCGGGTTCAATTCCTGGTTGGGGCTCATGTGTGAGGCAGCTGATTGATGTTTCTATCTCACATTGATGTTTCTCTCTTTCTCCCTCTTCCTTTCTCTCTCTCTAGAATCAATGAAAAAAACGTGTCCTAGAAGAGGATTTAAACAAAAAATGGATTTGTAGAAAATATGGAAGCTAAAAAGAATGCTCTGAATCTGGGTTTCTGGAAATATCTAATTAGGCGGTATGATCAAAAGTAGTGTCTGGCCCTGCTGGTATGGCTCAGTGGTTGACAGAAACCCATGAACCAAGAGGTCACCAGTGAATTTCTAGTCAGGGCACATACCCAGGTTGCAGACTCAATCCGCAATAGGTGCAGGAAGTAGCCGATAAATGTTTCTTTCTCATTGATGTTTCTATCTCTCTATCCCTCTCCTTTCCTTTCTCTCTCTAAAAATCAATAAAAACATTTTTTAAAAAGTGGGGTCTTCAGTCTTTAAAGAAGTACATTAAAGATACAGAAATGTAATACAGATTCATATGTAATACTCCATTCAAATGTAATACTCCATTCATTTTGTTCCTCTTATCCCGTGGCCCCAGAGCCATATGAAAACCTTCAGATAAACATTTTGCTACCTGTTATCTGTTCTGCTCTTAGAAGTTCCCTCTTGCGAAGAAAAATTGGACTTTTGCTTTGTTTGAGACTATCCATGTTCTGTCCCATGCACCTCTCTCTAAGATTTCTTTCTATTTATTCCCCAAATATTTCTTCTCACTCTGTTTCTCAGAAGATCCTAATCATTTCCTGGCAATTTGCTTTCCATGCCTTTGCTTTCTGCCTTTCTCTTATCAGGATGGTCTTCTCTCCTCTCAGCCAAATCTTCTGAGTTCAATCCTCTTTCAAAATCCATGGCTTCAAAAATCACTTTCCTCAGAGGTCACTGGCTAATTTTTGGTTTTCATTTAGCAAGTATTTTCTTGTATTGTTATTCCTTCACTTTCTTTCATTTGCTAGATTGAGCACATTGGAAAAGGACTGTGCTTGTAACATTCATCAATTTCTGCAATTTGGTTGGTGATAACATCATAGACAGACCAATCTTCTTTATGTGTGTGACTTGTTGATTGGAAAGCCAGAGCTGTGTAAGTGTGTAGAGACTTTTTTGTTTGTTTATTTATCACCATATCTCTAATGCTTACTACCAGGCCCAGTTGTGGACTTAATACCTATTTGTTGAATGAGTGCTGGCTTAATTTACTTAAACAGTATGTCTTAATCTGGTACTTTTAAATATGGAGCAGGAGAACTCCAGAATGCTGTCTCAACAAACAGGATTATGAAGTGTCTTCCCAATGGTTAAGGATAACACCCAGCATCTCATCGTTTTTCTCCTAGGATAAGAAAGCCTTAGTTTTTCTCCCGTTCTGTTGTTTATTAGAAGAGGACAGAAGAAATAAGGTGGGAAATTATAGTTGGTAGGAGGCCCTAGGGGTGTTGGCTGTGGCTTGAGGAGGTCCGGGATTTATTTCCAAGTTTGCAAGCGCTGCTGCCCAAGTTCCACACGTGTGCCCCTGCTGTCTCCAGGCCGGAAACCCTGCTCCTCTGCTCGCTGCCACCCTGATGGCTTTAAGGGTCAGGCGACCCCCACCGCAGTTACTGCTCCTGCTGCTGTTCTTGGTGACCAGGTAGGCAGCGCCCATGGCCAGCCTGGGCCTGGGTTCTGACCTGGAGTTGCAGATTGACCGCTTCAAGCCCACAGCCCACCCCTCCCCCACTGCCAGGCTCCAGCTGCTGCCAAGCCCCCACCTCCATGCCACTCCCACTGACTCCTGCTCCAACCCTGCTGTCCTGCACCTCCCGCCCAGCCACACCTGACAGCACTCTCTCCCTGGCTGCGGGCCTCCATCTTGGCTCAGGTAATTTGCATACAGCCGCTCTGATTGGCTGGTGGGTGTGGCTTAGGCGACCCTGAGAGAAGGTTAATTTCAATATTACCCTTTTATTAGAGTAAATATTAAAGATAAAAAACTGGATCCAATGGTGAACATATGCTAAATCTAAACATAGTAATACTATAAAATATACAGTAGGTTTGCATTTTAATTGAATGGAAGGGTTCTAGAAGCATGCATTCTATTTTTGTTTGTGGACAGAGCCCAGTTATTTTACTCACTTTTTATTCTACATATTACACTCTACTTCAAAACCATTTGTATCTGATATAATTTCCAAGGGAATGCTAACCATGAAAAATTGAATTTTACTTTTTGGTAATACAACTCTTACATATAACTTTTTGTAAGTACAGTGTGTGTCATTCCTTAACTTTAGTACTGCTATAGCTCTCCCTGACTGCATGCACTTTGCTCTGACATTTTATTCCTGTTTCATTTATTTATCAAAATAAAAAAAATATCATTTCCACTAGGTATTATATTTCAAGATATTTCATTCACTCAATACCACCATGCAATAGATAGTCAATAAGTACATTTTGAACTTAAACTGGTTAATTAATAATGAACTTATGAAGTAAAATCCATAGATAATATTATTTCAGGAATGTTGTCTAGTCTATATAACCTGATATGATTAGTTGTTCTAATTTTCATAATATATCTGAAATGAAAAATAAAAAATCCAGTTTAAGTAGTATAAATTACTATAAAATATAATGATTAGACAGTTGCACCCCAAAAGTCAAATAATGAAGTATGAAAGTTTTTAGTTCTCTTTTTAAGCTATAAAGAGCTGTGAAAATTAATATAGATAGAGCTCCTTCGAAATACAGTCAGGGTTGCCGTCCCAGAGGAATTGCCTAACATGGCTTATAGTCCTCAAACCTTTGGAGTGTTTAACTGGGCAAATAACCTTTAAACTGGACCAAAGCAACACTGTATTCCAATTGTTTTCAGAGCTAGCAGGGAAGCAGATACCCTTCCTACAGACTGAAAATTAACGACAATCTTAGAGTAGCACTACCATGTATAGCTGATGATACCATTCTGAGGAATAAGGATGTCCTGATGGCCTTGAGGAAACGGCTCCCTTAATTTGTGTTAAATGCATTAGCCACTGATTTGAATGCATATGTGTGCCCCTCCCTATTTCAGCTTTGGTCTAAAGAAGTTGTCCCACACATGGGAGTGCTAACTCTAAGATTGTCTTGAATTTGTTATATACTAATTATACCTCAATTAGAAAAATAAAACGTTTTTGTGTGTGTTTTACATATTATAATTTCTTTGTAACAAGTCCAAACTCTGACTTTCTATAGTTGCAGTTTGGTTGCACTTACAGAAATTTTTGCTTTGGCTCATTAGCATCAACAGAAATTCCTTCTGTTCGTGTAATTATTACCCTTCCCTTTACAGAAATAACCCTTGCCTCTACCTCACAATCCCAAACACTGTATGGGATTCTGTTTTAATCAGTGCTGCCCAAGTAGCTAGTCTTTAATCTCAAATAAATGCTGTCACCTCTCACTTTGGCTTTTTATTTGTAAGGTTAACAGAAACCCATCTCCCCAAAAAAGAATAAGGTGGTTTGGAAAGCAAAGGTTAGAAAGAAAACAAAGACTATGTTTTAAAGCCAATAAAGTACAAAGAGTAAAAAAAGATGACAAATGAGAAATTCCATGTTTGTACACTATTTTATGCCTACTATTCTTAAGAAAAAATTACTTCTAAATATGTGTTTTAGTGAAAAAAAATCATATAATTAATTGTTAATGTAGCATATATATTTTTTCTATAGTAAGTCATAGAAACAAATATCAATAAAACAGTGTATTTTCTTATTAAAAGGGATTTGGTCCAAATTAGTTTCAGTTATTTACCTGATTAATTATTAACACAACATGCTGTACTTATGTAGGATTCCATGAGCTCCAAAGTGTTCTATTCTCAGTTCTGCTTCAATTTACTGTATCATAATGAAGGTGAGAAATCCAAATTTTCAGCTTTGATTGGAGTCCAAATTTTGAGCTAAAATCCATCTTCTTTACATGGTGGGTATGTTGAATCTTGATTCTCAGAGTTAATGCTGTTCTAAAGTAAATAAAAAATATCTGTACAAAATTCAGAGTGACATAAAATAAGTCATCCTCTTTCCTTCATATTCCATTATAGCTGCTTTTTATTTGTTATTTAGTTTTTATTTCCTGAATAAAAAGTTATTCCTTTTGTGTTACATATTACATTCTTTTTGTAATGGATCCAAACAATAAATAAAAGTATAATAATAAATAAATGAGAAATCATTTGAAATCCTGCAACTATGAAGAAGCCACTATTTTCTTTTCTTTCTTTAATATATTTCTATTGATTTCACAGAGGCAGGGAGAGGGAGAGAGAGATAGAAACATTAATAATGAGAATCATTGATAGGCTGCCTCCTGCATGCCCCCTATTGGGTATCTACCCCACAAGGCATGTGCCCTTGACTAGAATCAAAACTGGAATCCTTTAGTCCACAAGCTCTATTCACTGAGCCAAACTGGCTGGGCAAACCAATATTTTCTTAAAAAGCTGAGAACAGAGTAGTTGGGGTTTCCAGAGGCAGGGTTGTGGAGTGGACAAAATGGATGAAGACGGGCAAAAGATAGAACCTTGGAGTTATAAGATCAATATAGCAGAGGATGTGACCTAGGTGGCTCCAGTTAATATGACTGTGTTGCATATTTGAAAGTTGCTGGGTACGTAGATCTTAAAGTCCTCATCATAAGAAAATAATGTTTCATAACAATATCTGTCAGTGGATGTGAAGTAGCTATATCGCAGTGATCACTTCACAATATAGAGGAACATCAACTCTGTATCTTGTAAACCTGAAACCAATATAATGTTATATATCAATTATACATCAGTTAGAAAAATAAGAAAGTTATTTTTTGTTTTACTTGTTATAATTTCTTTGTAACAAGTCCAAAATCTAAATAAAAGTATAATAACTAAATCAGAATATTTTTAAAATTCTACACTGTGAGGAAGGCAATATTCTCTTCTCATCCACATCTTCTTAGATACTGCCAATGTGAACACACACGCACTACTGACATGCACATGCAAAATGCTCCATGAGATTACGGAGTGCTATCCTCCTTTGTTTTATAAAAATAGAACTATGACCTACACACATGCACTCTTTCTCACATGTCAGCAGAGCTTGAGATGTCCTCAGAGAAGTGGATCTGATCCATTGTCTTGGGAAGCTCTGCAGTTTTGCTGCTGCAGATGTTTTCCAGTGTGTTAGTAGGTTCCAGATGAGAGGGTCTTCCCTTTGCTTCCAGCTCACTTTTGCACAATAAAAACCTTTGATAAGCATTCTTGAATAAACACATGTAATACTCTTTCTTGGTTTAATATTATTTCTACCTCTTGAGGTTACTTTGATGCAATTTTTTAATTGAAAGGATAACTATTTTCATTTTACTTTCAAAAGAAAATAACCCACCAAATTATAGCCCCCAAATGATACAGAAATCATTCCAGAATATTATTATAAAAGCATTTTAATGAAAAGATATTTAGGTGGTGTATTACTTTCTTAGATCTACTATAACAAATTACTATTGATTGAGTGGCTTAACACAACAAAAATTAGGTCTCTCACAGTTCTAGAATTCAGAGTCCAAAATCACAGTGTTGGCAGCTTCTCACTCCCTCCAAAGGCTTGAAGGAAGAATCTTTCCTTGTTTCTTCCAGCGTTTGTTGGCCCTTGGTCTTGTGGGCATGGTTCTTGGGTGCTTCCTTCCAATCTCTGCCTTAGTCTTCACATGGTGTTCTCTGTGTCTGTATCTGTTTTCTAAACTGTCTATGCCCTTCTGTCTCATAAGGACACCAGTCATGGGATTTAGTGTCCACCTTAAGTCAATAAAGCCAGGATGATCTTATTTCCTTAATTTGATGCAAGTGCAAAGCCTTTTAGTTTTTCCAAATGAAACCACATTTTCAAGATCTAGATATATATGGTCCTATATTCAACTCAATACACATTGATATGAATAGTTTAGAGTAAAAATTTCAGGTACTTCTAATACTAAGTAGATATTACTGAAGCAAAACCCAAAGGTGTAAGGGGAGGGATGATGTTATCAGAGACAGTTAGTGCTGGTATAATAGAGGGGACACCCTCAAAATTGTAGCATGAAAGCACCATGGACAGGGACAGGAGATAGAAACAGGAAAAATGCAAAAACAAACAAACAGAAAAAAACGCACACACTAGAATTGCCCTGCTTCCATCATCTCAGCTGCTGCTGGTTTTTCCTCATTGCCCAAATATAATCACAATACAGTAAAGGTAGGTCAGTACATATATCTGGAGAAATGGGAAAGTTAAAGAAAATATATCACAGAACATGACTCTAATCTCTGGTTATATAACACACTCAGTAAAGTATCAATGTATTGCTCAGCTAGTCTCTTTCCTCTCTAGTTCATAGTGAAATGAAAGATGAATCTTCAAATTTGATTACTACAATTGAGATAATTTGTGCTCTGATTACATAGAAGCTCTTTACTGAACTATGAAACTAATGCCCTTTAATATAATGTGAGGTAGCTATGGTGATATTAATGATCATTACTAAAAAATGAGGGGAGGGGTAAAGAAGAGAAATGGGGAACATCTGTAATACCCTCAACAATAATTTTTTTAAAAAAAGTGCATAAATTTCTGAAAACAATAACATAGGGATGAAAGTAAATTTTTTTCCTGTTGTATCTATGTGATAAACATATAAACAAACCTGTTAGCAAGTTCAAGTCCTTGAGTCATTGCAATAACTTAGTTTCTATTTTTTTCAGCGCCATCATGATGTCTTTGTTCCTCAGAGTATAGATAATGGGGTTCAATGTTGGGATCAAAATGCTATAGAAAAGGGAGATGAGTTTCCCAGTTCCTCCAGATTGATTTGGTTTAGGTTGTAAGTAAGTGATAGCAGCCGTTCCATAGAATAAGACTACAACAATCAGGTGAGATGAACAGGTGGAGAAGGCTTTAGCCCTCCCTCTGGCTGAAGACAATTGCAGAATGCTGGAAATAATTTTTCCATAGGACACAGCAATCAACAGAAATGGAACCATGATAAATATCACTGCAACTACATAGACCTCTATCTCAATCATAAATGTGTTCCCACAAGCTAGCTTGAGTACTGGGGGGATGTCACAGAAGAAATGATTAATTGTGTTAGACCCACAAAAGGGCAGAGAAAAAATCCGGCATGTTTGGCCAATTACGACTGGAACTCCACTGACCCAGGAGGCAGTCACCAGCTGGACACAGACCTTGTAGTTCATGACTAGAGAGTAGTGCAGAGGGTTACAGATGGCCACGTAGCGGTCATAGGACATCATCATCAGGAGGAGACACTCTGAGCCTCCGAGTATCAGGAAAAAACACATCTGTGTAGCACAAGCAAGCAAGGAAATGTTTCCTTTCTGGGTCGCAAGGTCCATGAGCATTCTCGGGATAGTGACTGTTACGTAACAGATCTCTAGAAAGGAAAAATTGCTGAGGAAAAAATACATGGGGGTCTGGAGAGCAGGCTCAATTTGTGTTAGCAGTATTACGATGCTATTGCATATGAGGATAGTCAGATAGATGACTAAAAATATCCCAAAAAGAATCCATTGGATATTGGGAATGTCAGAAAACCCCAAGAGAACAAATTCCATCATTGCAGTGAAATTTGAGTTTCTTGTTTTTAATCTGTTCTCCATCTGCAAATATGGTAAATTCAAGATGGTTAATTCATTGAACCACATCTTCCTCTTCTTTTAATTGGATTAAATGAATGGAGGTATTTCTATAACCTCTAAAATTATTTCCATCATTTCCTTGCTCTATTTCTAGGAAATGGTATTTGAAACTTCAGAAATGAACTGATGTGCAGTTAAAATAAATCCAAGAAATAAACTCTTAATATATTTTATACTTAGGTGGAATGATATCAAAAGAAAATGAGAAGTGTGCATGGTTATTTAGAGCTTATTGTGCAATATTAATGCCTTCTCATTGCACCCCTTTTAAGATTGGAATTATCGTGCAGCCTTTTTCTTTTATTTTTTAAATAGCATATTTTTTATTTTCTACAGTTTTACATATGTCTCCTTTTTCTCCAATTAACCCCCCCGCCCTGAAACCCCCAGTGTTGCAGGCTTTTCTATTGTTTTTGTTTGGGTTCATCAATTTTATTCTGTATTGATTGACCTGGTCCATCTTCTTTAAATGTAAAATTTTCTCTTAGTTTTTTTAATTCTTATTCAAAGTGAGCTTTAAGTCTGCCCAATTATATGATCAATGAGAATCAACTTTCTTAAAACAAACATTTTT
>PVJC01035047.1:0-18456 GCA_004026665.1 Murina feae
AAAAACACAGCTTACCAGAAGTGACTTAAGAAGAAGTAAAATATTGGAATAGCCATATAACTATTGAATAACTTGAGTTCGTAACAATAAAAAAAACACCTCTCCACAAAGAAAATTCAAAGCAGTTTGGATGGTTTCATTGGTAAATTCTGTCAAGTAAAAAATAAGAAATAATACCAATCAGACAAACTTTCAGAAACTAGAGAAGGGAATGTTTGCCAAGTTATTTTATGTGATCAGTAATACACTGATAACAAAGTTCAACAAAGATTGGTAAGAGAAGAGATCTGAGACTGCAATGGGCTGAATGCTTGTGTCCCTCCAAAATTCATATGTTAAACTCTCCTTCTCCACCTCCCCCACACACCATGTGATAGTATTAGGAGGTGGGCCTTTGGGAGGTAATTAGGGTTAGATGAGATCTGGGATGGGGTTCCCTTGTGAAAGGGATTAGAGTTTGCTTATTCTCTGCCATGTGAGATACGGTGAGAAATGGGCAACCTGCACATGGGTAGAGGTGCTCACACCAGAGCTCAACCATCAGATACTTTGATCTTGGCCTCGCAGCCTCCACAATGGTGAGAAATAAATTTCTGTTGTTTATAACCCACCTAGTCTATGGTACTCTGTTATAGAAGCTTGACTGGACTAAGACAGAGACCAGTACACCCACAGATTCAAACATCCTGAACCAAGTATTGGCAGATTGAATCCATTAATATATAGAAAAAAGATACATCCTGCATTATGGCCCAGCAGAGTTTATTGAAGGAATGCAAGCTTGTTTTCGTTTTTGAAAAGGACCACATAATTAACCACGTTAACTGAATAAAGATGAAACATTGTATGATCATCTCAGCAAATGCAGAAAAACATTTTGGTAAAACTCAACAGACACTCAAGATAAAAAACGTTAGCATAGTAGGCATAGAAGAAAACTTCCTCAATCTAATAAAGGCAGCCACGAAGATCTACAGTTAATATCAATTAATGGTGAAAGACTGATGTTTCCCCTCTTAGATCAGGAATAAGGCAAAGGTGCCCGCTGGCATCCCATCTATTCATTACGTAACTGGAATATTAGTCAGTGCACTAAGGCAATTAAAAGAAGTAAAAAGGACACGACTGGAAAGGAAGAAGAAAAAGTGTCTCTACTTGCAATTGATGTGATTGTCTGTATAGAAACCCTAAGGCGTCTTCTACAAACCCAGTTAGAAATATTAAGTTATCAAGGGCAATTCTGGCACGGACCCAGAAAGAAAGGAAGGCAACAGGGAAAACCTCAATCTCAGAGAAAACCTAAGTAGGAATGTGGGTGGTAAAGGCCATTCTGATGAGGTCTCCGGCGGAAACGAGGAACATGTTATTGGAAACGGGAGGAAAGTCTGTCCCTGTTATAAAGTGGTGAAGAACTTGGCTGAATTGTGTTCGTGTTCTTGTGTTTTGTGGACGGTAGAACTTACGAGTGATGAAATTGGATCCTTGGTGAGGAAATTTCTAAGCCATGTGTGCTTGGCTTCTCTTGACTGCTTATAATAAAATGTGAGAAGAGAAAAATGACCTAAAAATGGAGTTGTTAATCAGAAAGGAAGCAGACCTTAAAGCTTCGGGAGATTCTCAGCCTGTGTATATTGAGAGAATCGAGAAAGCCTGTACGGGACAGAGCCCAAAGGGTATGGCCAAGTGACCACGTGACCAAGGTAATGGGTTCATAGCAATTACATTTGATGTAACTGCTTAAGTAACTGCCAATTAGCAACTCCTTGTTTTCTATTGCTTCCCTCAGCAAATGCATTATAGACTCTGAGTAGGCAGCACTACATTTCCTCATTAACTGACATATGTGTTCAATTGATTTTTGACCAGAGATGCCAAAATAATTCAGTGGCAAATATAGTCTTTCAACAAGGGATGCTGGAATAATTGGATATCTATGTGCAAAAAAGAGCTTTGGTCCAAACCTCACACATACACACAAACCAACTCAAATCAAATCATAAACCTGCATGTAAAACCTAAAACTATAAGATGTCTAGAAGAAAACTTACAAGAAATTTTTGTGTGTGACAGTGCGTTTGGCAAAGATTTCTTAACGACACCACCAAAGGCACATTCCATAAAAAGAAAAAATTGATATGCTGAACTTCCTCCAAATTAAGAACCTCTGCTTTTCAAAAGATACTGTTATCAGAATGAAAAGACAATCCTCAATGGGGAAAATGTTTGCAATTCACATATCTGATAAAGGATTTCTGTGCTGCTAACTATATCAAAACTTTCTATGAGAAAACAAATAAGCCAACAAAAATATAGGTAAATGATTTAAACTGACATTTTTATCAAAGACATGTGGATAACAAGTGAGCCTTTGGAAAGGTCTTTAGGGAAATGGTCTTTAGCGAAAGGCAAATTCAAACCACGGAGATACTATGACACACCCATTGGAATGTCTACAGTTAGAAAGATGGCTCATCGCAAGAGCTAGTGAGAATGTGGAACAGCTGGAAATCTCATATACTGCTGGTGGGAATGCAGAATAAAACCAATTGGTAGTTTTTTAAAAAACATATGGTAGTTATATACCAACTGTTCTGTTCCTAGGTATGTAACCAGGAGAAATGAAAGTATATTCCATGTAAAGACCGGCACATAAATCTTCATAGCAGCTTTATATGTTATAGCCCCAAAATGGAAATGATCCAAATATTCAGTAATGGGTAACTGGCTGAACAAAGTGTGGTATGTGAATACAATACAACTCAGCAATAAAAGGAAACAATCAATATGAGCAGTGGCATTGATGAATATAAATTATTTATGCTGAGTGAAAAAAAAAAAAGCCTGATGAAGAGTTTACTTCTTTTATGATTTCACTTACATGAAATCCTAGAAAATGCAAACTAATCCACAGAGTGACCCAGAAGGCTGTAATAGTTCCCTTAGGAAAACTAGATGTTAGGCAGGTTTCTCTCTGACGTTAGCCTCTGACCCCTCTTTTCTTAGAGCATTTCCTTTAGAAAATTACGATTGTCAATTCTTTCTCAGCCCCTTTGAGATGTAAATACTCTCTCATTCTATTGAAATAATTTTTATCTTTATTGCAATAGTCTTGAATACAGTCTTCCTAGATTGCTTCACTCAATCAAGTGCAATTTTCTTGGACAAATGACAGAAAGCAGATCAGCGATTGCCTGGGATTGGGGCAGGTGTGAGGGAGTGAGATTACAAAGGCTCATGAGAAAACCTGGGAGTGATGGCTCGTTTGGCTCAGTGGATAGAGGGTTGGCCTTTGGACCACAGGGACTCGGTTTTGATTCTAGTCTAGGGCACTTACCTTGATTGCAGGCTCCTCCCTGGCCTGGATCCTGGTCCGGGCATGTGCAGGAGGCAACCAGTGGATGTGACATCAGTGTTTCTCTGTTTTCCCTCTCTCTTCCACTCTCCCTACAAATCAATGGAAAAATATCCTGGGGTGAGGATTAGCAAAGAAAACTTGAGGGTGATGGACACATTTTCTTTGTGTGAGGCTGTGAGTGTCACGAATATATTTATTTGTATGCCAAAATTTATCAAATTTTTCAATTGACTAATTAATATAAATTATATCTCAAGAGACCTATTAAAATTATATATACCATCTTACCCCAAAATTGACTTTTAAGACTCAATTTTATTAAAAATAATTGCATATGTACATAGAGACATAGGAATAACATATGGTAACAGAGTTTGGAACAAAAAACTGGAAACAATCATTTTTTATCAATAAGAAAATCAATAAAAAATTATGGTACATCCATAATACTACACAGCTATTAAAAGAATGAGTGGAAAGATCATCAAGAGCAAACTGAAGATGAACACATGTATATTATGTGATTCCATTTATGTAAAGAAATATGTAAGCACATATAAAAATTAACACAAACTCAATAGAGGCTGACTCTGGAGGAGTTGCTAGAATTGTGAAAGGCACATGAACTTCTTCATCTTCCATCTTGTATAAGATTAGCTGGCTGAACTTGGAGCACTTGATCCTCTGCTTTCTCCTTCATATCCTCCAGTATTGCACATGATAGTGGAGTACACATTAGCAACTAAAAGTTTGATCCTTTTAGATTATTTTCCAGTTTTAAAAATAGTGGCTTGGTTTTCTAGTATTTTCCAAATATGACCAATGATGGCTTTTTGGGTAATATTATAAACTCAGGAATTTAAGCATATTTCATGTGTTTCAATCCATTGCCTTTATCATCTTACGATACTCCAACTGTCTTATCTTGGGCCACTAAAAGCCTATTCAAGCTGGCTCCCGAGTTCTTATTGTGCTCATTATATAACTTGATAGCTACCTCTGTTTCTGGATGATAAAGTGCTTCCAGTGCACATTTTATGTTTCCTGCACCAGACTGGGAACCAGCTATTTTTCCAATGAGCTCTGTTTCCTGTTAACGGGACGTTGATGTGATGGTTGGTCATTGCTATTGGGGGTGATCCTTTTTTTCTAGATCTTTTCAGTAGATGGAGCTTGAGATGTTCTAAAAGCATTTTTAAAAGCACGAGCTTGCATCAGGACTTATGTTCTAGGTAACATTGTTAGATACCGTGGATATTCGAAAAAGGGTACAGAAAAGAGTGTCCCAGACCTTCAGTAAATTTATAGTTTCATTGTAGTTTGCTGACTTTGGCCTAAGAATAAAAAAATGTTGAGTACCACGTTCTCAATCAATCCATGAGTTTGTCATCTCTTTTCTATACGCTGTCTGACTTCTCTTAATCATTGCTGGGTTCAGATGATTACACTAAGTTAATTATTGGGACCTCAAAATAATATGTGTAGAAAAAGAATTAATGAAGAGAAAATGGCAGGGTGGAGTTTTTTTTTTTAAATCTTTCCCCTTCACCTTTCTCAAGTTCTTCATTGAGAGTTCTTTTTTTTTTTTTTCTCTTTCTTTCTGAGTATGTATCTGTTTGGGAGTTTCAGTTATTCAAGTGGAGAATTTTTGGACTATTCATTGTGTCTACCTTTTGTTTCAATTATTCCCTATTACAAATCTCTTCTTTCCAGCATTTCTATGCTTTTCACCCCCTTGTTGTTGAATTAAAAACTTAGAATCCATGAAATCTGAATTATGTTAAAGTAAAAACAACTCTCCCAAATTTAAAAAAAAACAACTTCTTCCTCCATTTGCTTACAAGTCAATCAGCTCACAAAATGTAAACATTTCCAATGCTTTTCATAAACCTGGGTTAAGTCTGGGTCTTTTCAGAATATAGCTTTCAAGTTCACCTACGTTTCACAAAACATGACATTTTGTTTCCTTGGGTGTTTGCAAGTAAACTTGAACAACCAGCATTTCAGTTGGCCCCTTCAGAGTTGGGTTGGGGGAAATCTTCAAAGCCAATTCAGATTTTCTTGCTTTGTTAAATTTCACCTGTTTGCAGATCTCGGATGGCTTTCGTCCCAACCTTTCGCCCGGTCCAGGCCTATTTGAAAACCACACCACCTTGGCCTTAGAATTGACCTGGGCTTGTTAACAAATGAATCCCATTCCAACTGCAGCCCAGGTTAGTCCAAAACTCATCTCTAGAAATCTCCGCTTTTTCTCTTGGGAGAGAAGAACCTGGCTGCATTTGGAGGCATAGAACTGATTTCAAAAGTTTTAGATTTAATAGTCTGTTTGAATTTTGACAAATATTTCCATCCTTAATTTAAAATGTGTTTTTCTAGCAAAAGAGAATCCAACACTGTATATAAGCCATGACAGAAATCTTCTCGCTTCCAAATCTCTCTCTTCATCTTC
This sequence comes from Murina feae, assembly GCA_004026665.1. NCBI lineage: Eukaryota > Metazoa > Chordata > Mammalia > Chiroptera > Vespertilionidae > Murina > Murina feae. The sequence goes on from PVJC01035047.1 coordinate 5,805, forward strand.
CTGGCCCTGGGACTTAATCACCCTTAACTACATCCTCTGACATTTGTGATCCATACTTCTTCACACTCTCTTCATATAATTGGAAGAAGGTATTTTTTTTCTCTTACTATGCCAGTTTACCTTTTTTTTTTTTTTTTTAGCTGTACCTCTTGCAGATTCATTTCTTCCATGAAGTCTTCCAATCAAAATGTATGAAATGCCAGAAAGAAAAATCATAAGCTCAAAAATACACAACAGTCAGGGTTTTTTCTTCGTTGTGTGAACGAAGCTGGCCTTGTGGCTGTCTAGTGGTCCTCTGAGCAGCCGAGTCGCAAGGCTTGCATTATCACACCGTGCACAGGGACTGGATTCTTAACACCAACTTGCAGACTTCCTGCCTCAGAAATGATGAGAATAATGATTTCATTCATTTACCTCCCAGGAACTTGTTACTTGGAATACAGTCGGCTGAATTCTAACAATGTACTAAATAACTGTTTGCTTTTTCAAACATTCTGTTGTTTATTTTAAAAACAACTTGTTGAATTTTGTCCATTACCATAAAGCTTATATTAACATTTTCTTGCCCAACAAGAAGACTGTGTGTCGACACCTCTTATAGTTTCTGGGAATTCACTTCAGTAGGGAGAATAACTACCAGCAGTAACATACTGGATTACACAATTTCTTTAAATTCCTTTCGGGCGACCTCCTTTCAACCACCGCACTTTGTTCCAGAGCCCATGCATGAACAATTTTTATATTTTTCCAAAGTAGAAGTTGTTTTCTTCAGGTCTTTTCTTTCCACTAGGAAGTCATGTTTTCCCTGTGAATGGAACTGAAACCCCAATTGTTCAATTCTAAATTCAAAACCCACAGAATTTGGTCTAAAGTAAACAAAACACATTCATTCTCTTGTTCCTAATGGCTTGAAATTCTATCCAGGTTTTCTAAAAGTTGATTGAGTCTTACCAACATTTTCTATGAACCACACATAAATTTGGAGTTTACAGCAAATCCTAAACCTCCAGAAATAAACCCCGCATCAAGAACATTTCATTTGGTTTCAAGTTTCAATATAAAAATTCAATATAACTTTATAAAAAAAGTACTAAGCAACACTAGCTAGAGATGACTCCCATTGCCAGTGGAATGTCATGCATATGTATCATTGCATACCAGCACTGATGCATGCCTTTAAGTCTTGAAGCCCACTCTATGTTTTGTAGTCAATACAACTATGCACATTTTATTTGTAGCTAGAATTCTAATACTGACTATATATCTTGAAATTACAAAAGAATGAACTAAGGAACAGCATTGTATAAATGTGGATCTACTTTAAACAATAGTTGAATGACATTAAGGCTTGAAATAAAATGATATACATACTAATCTTTATATATAAAAGCCTAAGTGACTGTTAGGACTGGTCAGCCAATCAACCAGCCGACTGGTCGCTATGACACACACTGACCACCAGGGCAGATGCTCAACTCAGGTGGTCAGTGTGCTCCCATAGCCAACCTCCCACGGTTCCTCCCCCTGGCCAGCCAGCCCTGATTGGCCCTGATCAGCCTGATCAGGACGAGGCAAGATGCCCCGATTGGCCCTAATTGCTGGCCAGGCTGAGGGACCCCACCTGTGCATGAACTGGTGCACCGGGCCTCTAGGTGTTAAATATTATTCAATTAACTTCTAAAAGACCTAGAATCATAGAAGTGGAAGGGACCCTAGGGAATTATATATATATATTTTTACCATGGTACTTCTTTTGCAGGTATTACCAGGTCCAAGTGTTTTCTGCCATAAAGAGACGTGGCCCATACAAACCTTCTCTGGCCCTTCCCACATCTTTCTCCTCCCTTTGGAATAGACTGAGTCAAGACTCAGAGAATGGCAAAATGAAAAGACAGAAGGAGCTATTTAGCACAGGGGAATGCTGCAGATCAGGAACAACCATATGTAACTTACATTATCAAGAAAACTCTACAGGGCTAAGACATGGACATTTGCAAGTTTATTTGTTACAGATGCTAGCATTACTCTTACTAATACAAAATGTAGTTTATACTCATCTTCTATGTGTGTTATTATTACCAATGCCAAAAAATTAAGGTATTAAAAAGAACCTTATATTCATAAGGAGAAAGTTTAATGTATTTAGTGTTGTCTTAGCATTCCATCATATGGGATAATATTCTTAACCACCACGAGAATTATATTATAACACATAAACCATCTTTATATTTGCTAGTTGAAGCTCTATAATTTAAACAATTGCTCCTTTCTAGTAAAGAGAGTGTCAAAAATACAAAAGAGAGCCTGAAATTTTGGGCTTGGACAAAAAATGAGAAAAACAAATTTTAAAGGCCTTCTCTCCACTTCCTTGATCACTGGCTTGGGAAACCTTGACACCGTGCTTTCCTCTCTTTTGCTGAGTGAGCCGAGTACATTTGGAATGAGGGATGATGGACAGGCATAAGGTATGAATAAAAGGCCTCAGGGAATTTCAGATAGAAAAACTTGGCCCCACATTTCTGTTTAATGTGCATAAAGTATGGAAGATATCCAGGATCAAAATGTCCTGAGCAGCCTATAAAGATGATAATGACCATTTTACGTCTTTTCGTTGGTACCAGGGAAGAAAAATGATGGGACATAAACTTAAAAAATATTTCCATGGATTTTGACAATCCAAGTGTCTCATGTTGATCTGGACGATAAAAACATATATTGTCTGTTTGATTAAAAAACAAAACTCTTGCCAACAAAAAGATCATTAAACATTATTGCAAGGAACAGTTTAAAAACTATCACAAATCTGTCAGCACTTAAGTTCAATAAACAGGGACAAACGTCTTTCAAAAAGACACATGTTCTTGTGAATACTTAAGTACTAAGTTAAGTACTAAACAGCTCTTTAGCTTCTGAGAGGTGTACCTTGAGAGGACAGAACCATCAAGGTGGTGGTCACATTGCCTATTTGGTGAAACCTGTTATCTTCCTTACACACTGCCTCCCTCCCCTTCCCTTCTTCAATGATTCTGCTTTTCCCAGAGCAATGTCTGATAATATCCTCATGGGAATATTTGCCTTGCCTGAGGAGAGCTAACCCACCACTTTGGACAGAACTGTCTAATATCCTAGGGCCTCTTCTCAGTTTCCGTGTTCAGAGTGGTAGTAAATACAATCTTGGACCTCCCTAGGTAGAGTTCATCTCTCCAACCTCTGCTTCAAAAGCATTTGATTCTTATGCTTTGTTCTATACACACTCATATATATGTGCTGATATTGGCCAGAGGGTTCAGTACAAAACCCTGACGCGGTCATGACTCAGAGAGGACACTGAGAAGTATGTGGAGGTCAGCTGAGCTGGGGACCAAGAGTGGTACTGCTTGAAGAGACAAAGACAGGGCTCTGGAAACAGGAGCCCAGGGCTGGGGGGAGCTGTCACGGTAATGGGGTTGGGTCAGGAAGGAAACTCATGAACCCCAAATTGAGGGAATACCTGAAGTTGCGTCAACTGCAAAGAAAATGGGCTCATGGGGCCCAGGTATTGCTTTAGCTGGCGTTTTCCATTTGTTTCATCCCTGATGGGTGTCCTTGGACCACATCTGTTGTCTTTGTCAAGCCTGTGAACTCCTCAGGAGCCTCTTTTATGTATTTTATTCATCTGAATTCATTTCAGGTGCTCAAATACTGAGTGTTAAATGATTTGAGAAAATTCTGGAAGATATTGTTCACCTTATTTTATAGATGATGAACTTAGGGGTTCATCAAAGCTCTTAAACATGTTAGTGAGTATGGACACAGCCCCAATTCTTTTGTTAGAATGTGAGGCAATTTAGTGTCCACCAATCTTACTTTTAAGTTCAGGGACCTGGTCATGCCTTATAAGCACAGTATATGACTTATTGGTAAAGACTCCAGTATGTCAGTGAAGAAAAAAAGTCTGAGGTGGATTAAACACACAAAAAGAGGAATCTTAATTTCATGTCCTCTTCTCGTGTGCAGAGGCACGAGTGAGCTGGATGAGGAGCAAGAGTGAAGTTCTGTATACAAAATGGTTACAGCGTAGAACGATCCCAGAACCGTGTTGTTGAGGGTATGGATGAAGTACTTGGAGGTGAAGTGTAGGATCACGCAGTTCTGCTCTCGAATGAATGACCCCACCACACTGCCCTTTAGTAATTTCCTGATGCTTTAGTGTATGGGGGTGTCAAGACTGCAATGCTCTAACACTGGCAGTGGGTTTAATTGCATCTTCAGTGAAAACGAACTAAAGCAGTTTTTACCATGCCTGTATCTATACCTCTAGTTGTTTGGTTTAGGCTTAATGAAAGGTCGTTTAAAAATACACCACACTCACATTTATTTAGCAGCTAGTGTAAGTATATATCATATTGTTTTAGATCTCACAGTGACAGAGAAACAGGTTCAAAGAACTGAAAGACACATGTTAGGTGTAAGGTAGCATTTTCAAGGTGGTAACAATTCATTAATGGATGGTGAAATCAATTCTGTAGACCATGATCAGCATTAAAAAAGAAAGAAAGGAAACAGTTCAGAAGAGAACAGAAGAATAAATAGAATACCTCACACATAGCAAGGAGAAAAATTGTTTTTCAGAACATTTTCTCTCACATGGACACATGTGTGTGTTGGGTCTGATGTAAATGGTATTCCTTACTGTGTGTCTGTAATCAAGAGTTTCAGAGTTACTCCTTTAAGGGGTTTTGCTGAAAAACAAAACAAAACAAAACAAAACAAAACAAAACAAAACACTGTGATTTATGTGATAATCTTTTGGGAACTAGAAGCCCCTCTTCCCATGTAGCTTTTTATTTTTGAAATTCCTAAGATATATATAAATGTAAGAAAAATTGAAACAAAAGCCCATGCAGTTATTGGTTTACATAATTCCACTGTAAAATTATCTCATAAAAATAAAACTTTTAATTTTTGCACTAAAAACAAAAATATTTTTTCTCAAATATAAAGAAATTATTTTTTGCATATGTCTTGATGTTAATCTTGAAAACTTCCAATCTAATAGAAGTTAATTTCATAAAATTATCTATTAAAATAAATCTGAATAGATAATTGGTCCTCCACATTCTTTGTATGCGTGTTTTTTTTTTGGAGCTTGATTTAAGTAAAAAAAAAAATTGGTTTCAATGTATAACATTCTTCAAAAATTAATAGAAAAATGTTAATAGATATGTGGAAATTTATATGAATGGAAAAATCTCTATAACATAGTAATGAACATTTTTATTATAAGTACATACATGACCACAATGGCTAAAAATATGAGCTAATTTTATACTTTCAAATAGTTATTCACTGGGGTATGTTTACTTTTTTTTTAAACAAGTAAATATAGTTTTATTACAGTCAGGTATTTTTTTTAATGGCATTGATGATTCTGTTTAATTGTTTGTTTTATTAATATTGGAGTTCATCCCACCATTATTGTTATAGTATTGACTGAATTTTAATGTTTCATTTGTATAAAATTAAAAAAAAAGTAAAGGAAGAGGATTATAAACATTTAAAAGCTTAATTCTTAATTTCTTTCCCATCCAGTCAGAAGAAAGAGTGGGATGGTGAATACTTTGGGTTTATACGGTACAAATAAGTCAGAATGCTATGAAATCTCTATGACAACACCAGAGCGTATAAAAGTATGTACAGTACCTACTGCTTGCTAATGATAAACGACTGTGTTACTCGTTTATGTATTGACTATACTATACTCTTTAGCATTATTTTACAGTGGAATCTTTCTACTGATATGGAAAATATTTTCTGTATAGCAGTATGGCATGTTATACTGTCAGCGGCCTCATACATCTCAGGTTTACTGCAGCTCTTGATTGCGTCATCTTCTCTTGTGCTTGATTTAATCTCATGTTGTTTTGGGCAGTAACATGCTGTATAGGTTTGCAGACCAGGAGCAACGGGCCATCCCACACAGTCTGGGTGTGTAGTAAGCTGTTCTATGCAGGTTTGTGGAAGGGCCTACAATGATGTTTGCACACGGAGGGAATCACCTACGGGCACATTTCTCAGAATGTATCCCTGTTGTTATAGGACATATGAATATATTTGCAAGCATCCCAAATGGCTCTGGTGCAGGCAGCCTGGGACAAACATTGCCCTTGAGGCTCTTCAAAGGGTCCATCTCAGCTCACCTGGGGAGGGCATTAGATAGGGCTTTGTGACCAATTTCCAGACAGTCACAAAGGGGGCATTTGCTTAGTTCCTGTGCTCCCTCTCCCTCATGATTAAGGTGACCAGATGTCCCGATTTTTAACAATTTGTCCTGCGGCATTTTAAAAAAATCCCGATTTTTGGAAAGAGACATATGTACTACTCTTTGTAATATTTTAAGTAATAATAATAATAATAATAAAAAGACCCCCCCCCCCGCCCCGGTCAATGGTGTCCCGCTTTACCAATGTTAAAATCTGGTCACCTTACTGATGACCCTAACAAGGATACCCATGCACACTAGTACATTAGAAGAATTCAGGGACTTAGAGTCCAGAGGGCCCTCTTATTAGAAGCAAACAAGTCCTGACATCAACACAGGGCAGAGAACTGGGAGAATGAGGCCACATTCTACCCTGTCACCCACACCTTGAGAGAATTCAACAATCTCTGGTGGAGAGTCCATTACACAGCATCATACAATGCAAAACAACATCGTCCAGATACAAGGAAGAATTTTTTTAGGTCTGCCTTTCCCCCCAACTCTTATTTTGAAGCATTTGTCACATTGGAGGATACTTCCACAGGCTGTGTATCCAGGGAGGTGTCACTTGGACTCTAGGGACTGTAATTTAGGGAATTCCATTTGATTCTGGAATATTGAGAAAAGGATAAGAACCAAGTCCAGAGGAAAAAATGGAGGATTTTAGGCCCGCAGTCTCGTTTTATTTGAAGAAGAGAGGTAAAGAAGTAAGTACTTTTCTGATCGTCCAGGCCAGTTCGCCAGTGGAATAAAGAAGCGGGGAGCTGGGACGGAAGTTTGCCCTAGGAATAAAGCTTGCACTTGTCAAGGTGTCACCACGCACTTTCTCTAGAAAGATATTTCTCTCTAAGAGTCATGATTTCACTCTTATTAATGGGATGGATACACTTTTCTTTGGTCAAAGCTTAAACATTTCATGACAGAGGCAATTGATAACAGATTTTCTTCAACTGTGTAAACTGCAATTAAGTATAACATCAACAGAGAAATTTATACTATGATGACTCTAAGAACAGGCAGCTAAGATCCACCTGGTGGGCCAGCTTACTCACTGTTATTCAACCTATCCCTTGAATTAATTGCACATAACTGGCAAAAGGTACTTTACGGAAACCCTACTTCTAGCTTTGAAAATGAATTGGCTCATGGTGGGTTAACATCTGGGACTTTGTTAGTATCGATTTGAACAATCATTAGTCAAAAGCCACAGTTCACTGTTGGAAACCATGGTGCGATAAAGGATGACGTGGTGTTGAAATTATGATGTAAAATTCCCCACTAGGTGTGAGCCCCACCAAGTAGAAAAACAATTAGGAGACAGACAACACATTTGATCTCCCATCTGCTGGTTTCAAAGTAGTAGTAGTTGTTGTTGCAGAATTTATTGTGACCTTAAAGGCATCCACACTATACAAGCTCTTTAAATGAGGCCGCTGCTATAAGTAATACTCATGGTCTCTTGTAATGCAGAGTGAAGGAAACTGTCCATTTAAGGCAGAAGTGATGTTTCAGACCAGACTTTCTTGGTATCACAGAGTAGTATGTTAATGCCAGTCCTGTTAGAAGTGCATGTGTGTTTATGGAGCCTGCTCCAAAGTAAAGTCTCGAGCATAGAAAATAAACAGTGTTGTTGAGTCACTGTTTATTTATCATTGCTAACCCAGAATTCATTAAATGGCACCGCCTGTCCTAAACTTTAATTCGAGCCACAAATATCCTCAATGTATTGCCATGTTGCTGAAAAGACATGTGCGGTACACATTTTTACCTCGTCTGCCTTTCTGGGCCTAAGCATCACAGCTCAGCAGTGATTAAAAACAGGATTGAAACTAAGACAAGGTCAGGTGAGTGTCTTGGATGTCCCAACGCATGTGGATCTGGTTGAGCGGTTAGCTCTTGTTTACGCCAAGGGCTTGATATTCCTACATTAAAATGGTTTAGAAGCCTATGCAAGCTACTGACATTTATTGATTCCAATATATTTTTGGCTCCTTGGAAAATGTCCCATGTGGAAACTTTCACAGTTCAAAATGTCTGCTCAGATGTCGATTCTTTGCCAGAACACAGCATTTCGTACCCCAACAGCTCCCCTTAATGTTCTCAATGTCATATTCATGACTGGACTCCAGGGCTGAAAGACTGAAATTCTACTCCTTTGGATAGAGTTCACGCTCGAGAAGCTCACTCATGTTTTAGTCCCTCAACCTCTCTCCTTGCTCAATGTCAGGATTAATGCTTCATCTCTGCTCTATCAACACTGGTGCAGCAATTTTGAAAATAATGTGACTAACTATTTACTTAAAAGGAATATTTGTAAATCCCAGGAAAAGATACTGTCCACATACCACAGCCAACTTTTGGTAAGTGCAAATATAAAGACACGAAGAGGACATGAGCAAAAGGCATAAAGGAGGCCTCCTCAGCTAGCATGGGCAATGCTACATTTCAATTTGGTTCAGTTCAACAAATACTCTGCTCCTCAGTGTTCCAAGAGTATCCTCAAAGGGACTGGAAAGATGATGGGAAAGAGATAACTCTGAATAGACTCAAAATTCATTTGATAAAGGGCAACATTCTCCATGTAAACTAGTTGACAATACCAATATGCATGGACTTCAAAGGAACACAGCTTTGAGAGGTACTGCAGTATCACCTGATAGACCATTACCAAAGTCCCAGACCAGCCGACGGCAAGTCCACATGTAGGAGAGGAGATCACAGTAAGTCTGCTTTGGAAAGGCTTTGAAACGGAACTGATATTGGAGCAAGAACCCCCGGAAAGTGGACTGAATCCAACTGGTCCACTGCCTGCCTACACAACAGTATCAGTATTACAGGCTAGAAAGAAGGTCCAGAATCTCTGACATTACATAATATTCAGAGTCTGGGATATAATCCAAATTACTTGGGACTAAAGAACCAGAAAAACCTTAATTCACAGGGGAAAATACAATCAACAGATTAATATGTTGACATAACGAAGATGTTGAAATTATCTAACAAATACTGTAAAGCTGATTTTACGGAAATGCTCAAATAAGGACAATCATCCCTTAAAGAAATGGAAAGTCACAGCAAAGAAATACAAGACATAAAGAACAACCGAATGGACATTTATAACTAATTTAAGTTCTACCCTTTTAGCAAATTTCAATTATATGTAGTCAACTACCGCTTTCATGTTTTACATGAGATCCTTAGATTTTGTTCATCTTATAACTGAAAGTTTGAATGCTTTTACCAACTTCTCTCTTTTTCCTCTATCCCCAGCTCATGACAAATACTTGTCTCCTCTCCGTTTCTGAGTTTGACTTTTTTTTTTTTTTTTTTTAAAGATTCTGCATATAAGTGCTACCATGATGCAGTATTTGTCTTTCTCTTTCTGAATCCATCCATCCACGGTATAACAAATGGCAGAATTTCCTTCTTTCTTATGACTGAGTAATATTATATGTATATATATAATTTATATATATCTCCACAACTTCTTTATCCATTTATTAGTTGACTAGGGGCCCAGTGCACGAAATTCGTGCATGAGGGTGGGGGGGAGGGTGGGGGTCCCTCAGCCCAGCCTGCACCCTCTCACAGTCTGGAACCCCTCAGTGGATGTCCTATGATGGCCCCAGTCTAACAGGAGCCTTTTGTGTGTGTGTGTGTGTGTGTGTGTGTGTGTGTGGCCACTGGGGACCTGCCCCCAGCCGCATCTGAGGCTCGGAGCAGTTCTCCTGTGTGTGTGTCTACCTGCTGGGGACCTGCCCCCAGGCTTGGAGCAGGCACCCCCTCTATGTTGATCTCTCAGACTCCTGCCCTCCCCTGCATGTTGTTCTTTTTTTGAGCTGTGGCCAGGGCTGGGTGTTGCCTTCCTCCCAAGCTTGCCTACTGCCCATCTTCCTCCATCCACCAGGAAGCAGGGAAAACCCCGCCTTGCGGTCAGACCAGCCTTTTGCTGCTCCCTGATCCCTGGAAGGGACCTGGGGAGCCTCCAGGCAGGCCCCCAGCCCCCAAGAGCTTGCTTTCTCGCTCCCCAGTGCCCCCCAAAGGGCCTGGGGAGCCGGCAAGCAGGCCGCCGACTCTTTCCCACTCAACGGTCCCCTGCTGCCTTCCTTTCCCACTCCCTGGTGCCCTGCAAAGGGCCTGGGAAGCTGCCAAGCAGGACCCTGACCCCCCGCTGCCTCTTTCCAGCTCCCCGGTGCCCTGCAAGGAGCCTGGGCAGCCGCCCAGCAGGCCAAGACCCCTCGCTGCCTCTTTCCCACTCCCCAATGCCCCTCAAATGGCCTGGGCAGCCAGCAAGCAGGCCGCCGCCTTTCCCGCTCCCTGGTGCCCCGCAAAGGACCTGGGCAGCCGCCAAGCAGGCTGCTGACCCTCCGCCACCTCTTACCCGCTCCCCGGTGCCCCTCAAAGGGCCTGAGGAGTCGCCAAGCAGGCCCTCGGCCCCCACCGCCTCTTTCGCGCTCCCCGGTGCCCCACAAGGGCCTGGGGAGCCGCCAAGCAGGCTGCCAACCCTGCTGCCTCTTTCCCACTCACGAGTCCTGGGTCCTGCGTTGTTCCGCCCTGCAGCTGCTCTGTGCACTCGAGAGGTCCCACAGCCCAGCCTGTGCCCTCTCACAGTCTGGGACCCCTCTGGGAATGTCCACCTGCTGGTGTGCCTGACCAGCCTGGGTGAGGGGCTGATGGCTGTCTCCAGGCTGGCCAAGCCCCCAAGTAACGTCCCTCACCCCATTGGGTTGTGGCCAGCGTGGGTGATGGGCTGATTGGTGCTTTCAGGCTTTAAGGCTGCCCACAGCTCCCACTGACCCAATGTCCCAGCAAGGCTGGCTGGACGCAGGTTCTGGGGTTTGTTTATCTTCTATAATTGATGCTGTTCTTTTAAGGTGAGGCCTTCTACTAACGAAGCCTCCTCTCTGCTTCACTTCGCAATGTCTATAAAGAAACAATGTTACTTAGTGCTCAGGCCAGGCCTGCTGTTTCCTTCAGCTACCGAGGATTCTATGACTGTTATTTTGTTGCAAACATGTATTTTGCTTGAGGCTAAGCGGAGTGGCTGCAGTTTCACTTTCACTCCTGCTGCAATGGAAGCTGCCGTTTACTCAGATCCGTGAGTGGCGGCCTCCATGTTGGCTGGGCTAATTTGCATACCGTTGCTCTGATTGGCTGGTGGGCGTGGCTTACCCTGTCCCGGAGAAACGGTTAATTTCAATATTACGCTTTTATTAGTTAAGATGGACACTTAGGTACTTTCTATACCTCGACTAGCTGCATTAAACATGGGAGTGCAGATATTTCTTTGATATCCTGTTTTCATTTCCTTTGGAGATATACTCAGAAAAGCGATTGTTGGATCATATGTAGTTTTATTTTTAATTTTTTTGAGGAGCTTCCATAATGTTTACCATAGTGGCTACATTGATTTATATTTATACCAACTTCTTCAACCAGATAAAGGGCATATACTAAAATACCTACAGTTAACGTCATACTTAATAGTGGAAGACTGAATGTTTTATCCATAAGATTAGCAACAGGGTAATAACTCCTATTCAACATTATAAAACTAGTTTTAGTTTTTATATTTAGGTCATTGATTCATTATAAGCTAATTTTTGTTTATAATATGAGGTAGGGAGTCCAACTTTGGTTATAGCACCATTTATTAGAAAGAATATTTTTCTCCATTGAATGTTTCTGACACCCTTGATGAATATCAATTGGTCATAGATGTATGGATTTATTTCTAAACTCTTCATTATATTATATTGACATGTTTGTTTATTCTTATGGCAGTACTATGCTCTTTTCTTTTTAAATTTATCTTTATTGTTCAGATTATTACAGTTGTTCCTCTTTTTTCCCCCATAGCTCCCCTCCTCCCATTTCCCACCCCAACTTCTGTCCTTGCCCCCACACTGCCCTCATCCATAGGTGTACAATTATTGTCCATTCTCTTCACACACCCCCAACACCCTTAACCCCCCAAAATTGTCTGTCCACTCCATTCTATGCCTCTCATTCTATTCTATTTACCAGTTTATTCTGTTCATCAGATTTTTTATTCACTTGATTCTTAGATTCACTCGATATATATTTGTTGTTCATAATTTTTACTTTCCTTTTTCTTCTTCCTCATTCTCAAAGGATACCTTTAAGCATTTCATATAATACTGGTTGGGTGGTGGTGAACTCTTTTAGCTTTTTCTTGTCTGTGAAGCTCTTTATCTGACCCTCAATTCTGAATGATAGCTTTGCTGGGTAAAGTAATTTTGGTTGTAGGTTCTTGCTATTCATCACTTTGAATATTTCTTGCCATTCCCTTCTGGCCTGCAAAGTTTCTGTTGAGAAATCAGCTGACAGTCGTATGGGTGCCCCCTTGTAGGTAACTAACTGCTTTTCTCTTGCAGCTTTTAAGATTCT
>PVJC01035048.1:0-18456 GCA_004026665.1 Murina feae
TCATTAAAACGACAGTAAAGAAATCTTAAAAGGCGTGAATAAGAACAACAAAAACACTAAGGACAAAACAGCAGATGAGCAACAGCAACAAATTTTCAGACAGAGAAAACCGTGTGGGTGAATGATCATTGATGAGTTGCCAGCTTTCTCCATCCTGCTCACTGCCTGCAGAGGGAAGAACTGGGAGAGAAATAAGAACAAGGAGCAGACCCTGAAGACATGGCACCTACGAAGATGAGGAGAGCTGAGGCTGAAACAGGGATTGCGTGTAGGTCTGCGTAGGAGGAGGTTCCAGACTCCCTGCTCTGCCCACCATCAGGTGCTGCTCCTCTGGCCCGGGCTGGTGGCAGGAGGGTGGCCCTCTGGAGAGCTTGGCACACAGACCCCAGGGAGCCAGGAGCAGCTGCGAGCAGACATGGGCGCTAGGGTGAGGATGAGAGAGAGGATGGGATGACAGCTGCCACTGCCAGGTGAAGCAGCCTCACAACTCAGGAGGCCGGACAATCCCTCTCCAGGGAAACTCACTGGGAGGAGCCCTGTGTGCGCTGACACTGGAGCCCCCACCCAACCTGCCCCGCCTAGCAACAGGAATTCGAGGAACGCCTCTAACATGAAAATACAGAGAATAAAACAGACTGCAAGGAACTAAAGAGCTCAGAGGAACAGGGGCAATGAAAACTGTTATTACTGCACTGTCCTCAGGGCGCTACTGGAAATGTGCCCCCTGAAAGGAGGGAGTAAACCAGGAGGAGGACGCTGAGTATCCAGTACACAGGCATCCAAGGCAGCAGGAGGCCAAGGATGGTGGTGAGGGAACCCCAGGTAGAGAACTGGTCCGTGGGTCCAGAGACCAAGCAACACAGAATGAAACAGGAGGGCAGAGGATTCCAGGGGCAATGTCTTCAAAAACACTAACCAGCCGACGACCGTCATGCAGGTGCCTGAACTGAGGTGCATTTTACAGTCCATCAGCCGGCTTTGGGAGGGATTAGCACATTTATACAAAAAGGAAGCAAGTACTGAAACGGGGCATTCATCAACACTGTAATAAACTCCATGTCTCTGCAGGAGGAAAACGTAATCACAGCACACGAACGAGCTCAGCTGTGAACAGTATTTCCCCAGCCACAGCAATGGACCCACCGAGTGTAGATTTCTTTTCAATACAAAGGCTGAGAAGACTGGGGATTGTCCATGTGTGAGAACAGTAATGTGAAAGAGTTAAGTTCTCACAGCTACAGTGTAAATGGAGCAAGTAAGCAATATCATGATAAACATGTTGTCTTGAAGTATGGAAGCACATTCTAGGAGACATGCTCTTGGAATACTATTTGTGCTTTTTTTATTTGCTCATCTGCCTTTCCTGGATTTTTCTTAATCAACATATATTGATTGCCTAATTTTTACAATTGCATTTAAACACATTTTAAAAAGGCTGGAGGCGAGGACTGGCCTGGGGAACCGCAGCTGACATTTCAGATAAGCAGCTTCCCTCTGGTGTGGCTGGGAGAAGAGGGTGCGTCCATGATGGCCAATTCAGTCTCTGTCCACACTCCCGCCAGTCTGCACCTGCACTAACTCACTGCCCCTCCTTTTCCCTAAACCCTCTCCACTACGAGGCTATGTCTATCCTTTCCTTTACTCATAACTAAAGAGGGACTCAGATGGAAGGGATGAGCCTGAACACAGATGGGAAGACTGCTTAAGCACATTGGCTTCAGAGACAGGAGGTCCAGGTTGGAGCCCAGCCTCTGTAATTCACTAGCTGTGTGACAAGCCCACTCTACGTTTGCGGGGCTCAGTTTCCTCATTTCTAAAACAAGGATGCAATATTTCCTATATCAGTGCACATCTGTGCCTTGCTATAGTAGACACTCAATCAGTGGTTATTATTGTTATTAATTCAATGCACATTTTTTAATAGTTATGCTCCAGGCTTGGTCCCAGGTGCTTGAAGATGTGGTGATTTTTGCCCTTGTGACCTGGTGAAGACAGACATATACAAATGGTGACAATTCAACATGAGGCGTATTGTGCTGCAGGTCAGGCCAGGATCCTACGGGAGCAGAGAGGAATGGTGACACCTCCAGTCTTCAGGAAGTCCTGGAAGACTTCTCAGAGGAAGTGATATCACCTGAAGGATGGCATAATGTTCCAGCAGGAAAAGAAACAGTATGTGCAAATAATTGCCTATGTGTCCTGGGACTGGAAGGCGTTTAGTGCTGTTTGTCATGCTGCTGAGGAAGAGAGGCAGGATAGGAGGCTGAAGCGAGGCTGCTGAGAGTCAGAATTAACTTTGCTGGTTTTAAGGAAGACAACTCTGGGTCTACTTTACAGCCGGACCTGATGTGAACACCTTTGCGTACAGCCTGTCTGAACACTGCTTCAACATTATGATAACTGAGAGAAGCCAGACATGAAAGGACAAATATTGTATGATTCCACTTATCTGAAGTACTTAGCATATTCAAATTCACAGAGACAGAAAGCAGAACGGTAGCAGGGGAGAACAGGAGCTATATAGTTCCGTCAGTAGAGAGTGTCAGTTTTGCAAGATGAAAAACTTCTGGAGATGGTTGTACAACAATGTAAATGCACTAATGTCACTAAACTGCCGCTATTTTAACAGTTAAAATAGTTAAAATAGTAACTTTTAAGATATACACATTTTACCACAATAAAAAATTGTAATATAATAAAATACTGCTTTAGTTAAAATTCACTTAAGCTCTACCCAGCCCCCTAAATCTTATAATTTTATCTCCTCTTTGTTTGGTGCAGTGCCTCACAGATCACATTCTGTGCCACCTCCTTCATTATAATAAGCCAATAAATGTAGCTTTTTGAGTGACATGTTTGCCCCAGGTGGTTGCCCAATTGTCTCAAGACAGTAGAAAGCAAATAGCAAACACAGCCTTGCCCTAAGGGGAAACACTGGCCTCAGTGCCTCTACCTGGAACATAGGTCTTATGCTGGAGAGAGTGAGAAACTCAGCTCCTGCAGAGAAGCATCCTCAGTGTGGACCCCAAGGTTTCCACAGATAAACATCAAGCAAACATGAGTTCACGGAGAAGATCTTCCAACACTCAAGAAACAGATAAATGAACAATTGTTAAATGAAGGATAAAGAAATCGCTGTGCATTTAAATGGACTCACCTTCAGATTTTCTCTGCTGGCCTTTCAGAGGGTGAGGCACATCTCTGGCTACAGACTTGGAGATGGGGGGTTCTAAGCAAGGTCTTGGTAACAAGAAGACCAGGTTCTCATCACAGAGCTCCTTGGGGCTTTCTTCTGTCTTCAGGAGTAAAGGCTGTGTAGTTGGCATCTTTGTTCTGAAGTCCATCATCTCAATTTCATTTGGAAGAGGACCAGAAGGTGCTTGTGCCCATTCTTGATGCTCTGAGGTTGTCTGACTAAAAGTGGGAGGAAATGGCTTGATTTAAAACTCGTTCCCCATGTCTTCCAGATCTCCGGTTCTCAGTCCAGCATGACATCACTAGAAACTATGGAGAACCGTTTCCAGATGGTGCTGCAGAGTAGGATGGCTGCGTTCCTGAAAGGACAAGACCTCTCCACCCTTCAGCTTGCTCCCCACCCCGCCTGCCCTCGACACCCACACTTGAGTTTTCCCAGTCCCTATTTTGAGCAGAGAAAACAGAGTGGCCACGGGCACCCTTTTACTTCTCCAAAGGCATCAACCTGCCCCGACTTCTCAATCTGTCTTTGGTGAAGGATCAGTGTTTAAACTTTCCAGCCTACTGTGGACTGACACGTTTGTAAAATGTAATAAAAGTGAATTTCTATAGCCCTGGCAGGTGTTCTTGGTGGTTAGAGCATTGGTCTGTGCACTGAAGGATCTCAGGTTTGATTCCTGGTCAAGGGTACAGACCTGGGTTGCAGGTTCAATCCCCACCAACCAATCAATGTATCTCTCTCACATCAATCTCTCTTTCTCTTTTTCTCCCTTCTTCTCTCCCTCCCTTCCACTCTCTCTAAAAATCAATGGAAAAAAATATCCTCGGGAGAGAATTAACAAAACAAAAAGTGAATTACTATAAAAAAGAAAGGAAACACTTTTTTTTAAAGCCCCATTTTTTTTTTTCATTATCAGATCCATGAACATAACATGATGTTGTGAAATTGCTATACAACTTTTTAAGTTTTTGAGTTTATACTGACTTTGTCATGGACTGGTAACAGGAGGACCGCAGATCACAGTTCAAGCAGCTCTGCCTCAGGGAAAGCAAACCATGGCCTCCCGTCTGTTTTCCTAGTTTTATGAGATGACAGCTACATCCAGTTGTTTTCAAATCGGCTATGGCTGCAGTCAAGATACAGCTGCAGAGATGAGTCATTGCAACAGAAACCACAGGGCCCGCATGCATTTACCTGGGCCCTGCCACAGGAATATTTATTATGATTCCTGCTTTCAGGAGATGTTTTTCTTCTTTTTAGTGGTCTTCCTAAAAATGTAGGTTGCCATGCAAATATCATTTCATACTTAAATTTCATTCTAACACTTCAAAAAATATTCCTTACTTGCTTTCTTTTAAATCTTCTTGGCTCATCTCTTGGGCATGATAGACGTCTCTTGGAAAAGTAACAATAATCTCAACACCTATAGAAACAGGTGACAATAGTAGAAAGAAGAAGAAAGGAATGAAGGCCAGTGGTCACCGAGAGAAGCATTTTATTTTCGGTTATTTGGCTAATCTGTTCTTAATGATTACAGAATGGAATTAACCAGGAGGTAGCCAATTTTGTATCTTTTCTGTCCAACATATGATAGGTCTTAAATAAATGCTTTCTTAGAGAGCAAAAAATCGTATGGCAAAACTTTCCAGAGTAAAATAAGGTTTTATGGCAAGCACTGTTGTCCCTAGGATAAGAAAAACAAGGCTACCTTCTGTAAAGCGTAACCAATGACATCTACTTCAGAGGACTGTTGTGAAAATTAAATGAGATAATTTATGTTACCTCAGGAGCTTGCTCGTATTTGTACATTTGGTCAGCTCCTGTCTGATTCCGTGGAATGATTCAGTATAACCCTTAAAATAGAAAGTTCCAATTTGTAGAATCCATGCTTGCTTACAACATACCATGTTAAACACACCCAAAACACCACTGTGAGCCACGCCAAAATAGCCTGTACTTTAAGGCTTGTCTGTCTATTCATTCTTTTTCTATTCATCAAAATTGTATTAAGTGTGTACACCAAGCCCAAGGCTTTGTGCTAAAGATATAGAAATAAACAAAGTGTAGCTGTGGCCCTCACAGAGACAATAAATAAGGAAGCAAAGAGTATAGCAAGCCCTAACCCGTTTGGCTCAGTGGATAGAGCGTCGGCCTGTGGACTGAAAGGTCCCAGGTTCGATTCCAGTCAAGGGCATGTACCTTGGTTGTGGGCACATCCCCAGTAGGAGATGTGCAAGAGGCAGCTGGTCAATGTTTCTCTCTCATTGATGTTTCTAACTCTCTATCCCTGTCCCTTCCTCTCTGTAAAAAATCAATAAAAAATATTTTTAAAAAAGAGTATAGCAAGAAAAGCATTGTGATGTGGGAACATAGGGAGGACGCAGTGCTTGTCCTACCCAAGGATTTGTCAGAGCATTGATTCAGTCTGCATATGGCTGGAAGAGCCATGGTTTTAATCAGCTCCACTGGTCGATTGCTAGGGAAGAAGTGTGTACAGCAGGGAAGACAGGAGCAGGGCACGAATCTGGGTCTACATCCCTCCTCCACTTCTTTGGTGACCTCAGGAAAGTTACTTAATAGCTATCACTATCAGCATTATCTCAATTAAGGTGGATTTTAAAAAGAACATTACATTTTATTTTAACAGTCTATATTCATTATCACTTTATATTAGTTTCAGGTGTACAGCACAGTGGTTAGACAACCATGTTTTTATTATTTTTAAAGGATTTTGGTTATTTCGTCATACATACAAGAACCACCATAACAAAAGCATTTTTATTGTTCAACTAGGGGCCCGGTGCACAAAAATTTGTGCACTTGGGGGGGTCCCTCAGCCTGGCCTGTGCCCTCTCACAGTCTGGGACCCCTCGGGGGATGTCCACTTGCTGGCATGCCTGGCCAGCCTGGGTGAGAGGCTGATGGTTGTTTGCAGGCTGGCCAAGCCCCCCAATGGGGACCCACACCCCATGGGGGTGTGGCCAGCCTGGGTGAGGGGCTGAGGGCTATTTGCAGGCTGGCCACAGCGCCCATTGACCCAAGGTCCCAGCAAGGCTGTCTGGAAGCAGGTTTCTTCTGGGGTTTGTTTATCTGCTATAATTGAAACTTTGTTCCTGTAAGCAGAGGCCACAGCCTGCCTAGGCAGGCAATGAAGCCTCCTGCTTGCTTCAGCTTCATGGCTTCTATAACTGAAACTTTGTTGCCTTGAGTGGAGGCCACAGCCAGCCCAGACAGGCAGTTTCCTTCATGTCCTGTTTGCTCTAGCTCCCTGGCTGTTGGACAACATCTTGACTGGGTTAATTTGCATATCATAATTCTGATTGGCTGGTGAATGTGGCTTGGCTGGTGGGCGTGGCTTATGTATAGCAGAGTGAGGGTTAATTTACATCATACTCTTTTATTAGATTATATTTTTGTGCCTGTGTTATTTATGAAACTAGCATTAAAAAACCAATAAACATTTCTAAAAGGAAAGGTTTTGTTTACAGTGATAATAGTATTTGCTAGCTTTGTTATTCAATATTATATTATGTGGTACCATGAAAATGTACCTAGCTTTGGTTTTCTTGATGTTTCTCAAGTAAGACAACTTGATTGCAAGTTTTCTAATATTATATGATAACAAAGGACATGCCACTAAAAATGAAGTTTTTGTGGAATGGTTGATTTTTTCAAAACTTTTCACAGATCCTGTCACCACACTCCAGAAGCACAAAATGAGAGGCTTGGAATGACAGTGTAGAGCTGGAAGAAATGCAGAGGTCACCTAACCTGAGCCCTTCATTTCAGAAATGGAGCAACTGACACCCATGAGGCTGTGGGACGTGTCCGGGGCCATGCTTGAACCTGAAAGGAAGATGGATGTCTTTCATAACATTTTGTAATCATCCTGGAGGGCACACACCGAGCTGACACATTAGAGACAGAAAAACATGCAGCAAACATTCCTAATAACAAAATGTCAGTGGAAAGGCTATTCTGCACAAAGCAAGGTGCAGTTCGTGCTTTGTGTGGAAGTTTGAAAACTGCAGTGTAATCACAAGAATGTTCTTAAGAATGACTGTGTCTTTACAATGACTGAGGACTAAGAAAACCAGATGTTTTTAAGCAAATGCAATGTTTTCAAAGTCTGTTAATTGGTTGATTTCTTTTTCGCACCGAAGAACAAAGATACAATAATCAGGTATAAGAAATACTTGCTTTTTAAGAAACTGTTAAAAGCAATGGGCCAGTCTTGCCAGGTAGCTCAGTTGGTTAGAGCATCATCCCAATGTGCCAAGGTTTTGGGTTCCATACCCAATCTGGGCACATACAAGAATCAATGAATGCATAAATAAGTGGAACAACTAATCAATGTCTCTCTCTTTCTATAATCAATAATTAAAAGTATCTAATCTATAACCAATCTATACTCTATGGGGGAGCATGGGAGACATGGTTGGAAAGTTTGTAAGGAGGAAAATTCTGAAAAAGGGGTGAGCTGAAGGTAACCCTCCCTGTTTATCAGAATTCTGACTTAGGGGAGTTTGGCTGAAGGCGGCCACTCCTAATTGTTCCCTGACCTGTGAACGTGTGGACCTTCGGGTGTTTACCAGACTCTTTATGCTTAATCTTTATGTGTCCTCGCTTAAAGGACATTGCAGACACCTGTGTCCTCTCAAGATTACTTACCCTACTGATTGTATCTAAAAGATAAACTTTAGGGGGGTAACAGATCAGCCAAGGGACTTTTGGTGCATGCATTTAAGCATAAATAATGGACACAAAACACTGGGGGGTAGGGGAGGTGGGCGGAAGGGCAGGGGAAAAAAGAGATATATGTACCAATCTTTGTAAAACTTTATGAAATAAAAAAAAAAGAAAAAAAAAGATAAACTTTATCTCAAACTGCGGGTACAATAAAAGCCTGAAGAGGCAGGCTAACAAGGCTGTTTGATTCCTATAGCCAGGCAGTCCCTTAGCCTTCTCTTTCACAGCAATCGTGTGTCAGAGTAATCACTCATCTGTCACTCAGGGTCTGCTGATCAGCCCTGGCAACACTCAATCAAAATCTATAACCAATAATTAAAACTTTATCCAATCAATTATCCTATTTAATAAAAGCTTAATATGCTAAATGTCTGGTCATCCAGTTGTCCGTTCAATCAATCAAAGTGTAATATGCTAATGATATGCTAAGGCCGCTCAACCACTTGCTATGACGTGCACTGACCACCAGGGGACAGACAGTCGACCGGTCAACCAGTTGCTATGAAGTGCACTGACCACCAGGAGGTAGATGCTCCAACTGGTAGGTTAGGTTAGCTTGCCGTTGGAGTCCAGCCAATCAGGACTGAGTGAGATAGGCTGACACACCCTGGAGCTCTCCTGTGGTCCCTCCATAGCTGGCCAACTCCTGCTTCCCTCCCCAGCTCTGATCATGCATCGGTGGAGTCCCTCAGCCTGGTCTGCTCCCTCTTGAAATCAGGATCCCTTAGGGGATGTCAGAGAGCCGGTTTCCGGCCTGATGGCAGAACGACTGGTTGCTATGACATGTACTGACTACCAGGGGTCAGATGCTCAGTGTGGGAGCTGCCCCCTGGTGGTCAGTGTATTCCCACAGGGGGAGTGCCGCTCAGCCAGAAGTGGGGTTCGCAGCTGGTGAGTGCAGTGGCAGTGGTGGTAGCCTCTCCCACCTCCGTGACAGCACTGAGGATGTACAACTGCTGACTTAGGCCCGATCCCCAGGAGGAGTGGGCCTAAGCTGTCAGTCGGACATCTCCCAAGAGCTACTGAACTGTGAGAGGGTACAGGCCGGGACACCTTCCTTGCCCTGAGTGCATGAATTTCATGCACCAGGCCTCTAATATATATATATTATGGGCCCAAACTAAATTGTTGGCCCTAAGTGGGAAAAAAAATTATAAAATGTGCTCTGAAATCAGCTGCGAACATACAAATGTGTTCTCTGTTTTGTCTCTTGAATGCTGTGAGTGGTTTGGGAGCCCCTGAACCTGCCCAGTGGGCCAGGGAAGATAATGCATTATCATATGTAAAAACAAAACACTTGCTCTTATCTGAGTGCATCTTTCCACATAAGGTGTAAATTAACCCCACTAGAAAATGTTACAGTGGAAAAACTAAAAGGCAACATTTAAACATAGGCAGAAACATAATTTCCTCACAAAAATGTAAAAATGACATTCAGAAAGCCTAAAAATGGTTGTTATTTGCAATGTTAAAGCCATTATTAAAATGAAAACTTAAAATTGGCTTAGCCTAAGTCATTCAATAAAGAAAAATTATTTTCTCCTGAAAAGTCTCACTTTCCTTTGTTTTCTGCTTCTTCTGTTCAAATTGATGGGTATCAAAGATCAACTGCCTCCTGCACACCTCCTACTGGAGATATGCCTGCAACCAAGGTAAATGCCCTTGACCAGAATCGAACCTGGGACCCTTCAGTTCACGGGCTGATGCTCTATCCACTGAGCCAAACCGGTTAGGGCAAGGGGTGTTTTTTATACAGCTGTTCAGTGAGGGTAGGGGAGCATGAGTTGTGGGCGTTCCCCCGAGAGGGGTGGAGGGAGTCTTCACAGCTTCCAGGTTGTCACCACCTGTCTGGTAGCTGACCTGTTAGGAGTTTTAGGGAAGGCCATATTTGCAACACCATCTGTCTCACGGAGGCATATAACAGCCTTGGACCCCCTCCAGCCTAACATAAAGTTTAAGTCCAGTAATTTTCAGGAAATGGGTTCTTATTCACTCATGAAAAGAGCAATTGTACATGCTTTATTTCCAGTCTACAAGGTTTGTATCTGTTATGTTCTGGAAAAATAGCTGATTGAGGAATGCAAGATTTTTATACTAGGAAATAAAGATGAGGGATCTTTTTTGGAGTCTATAAATTGTATTTTACACATTACCATCTGTAAAAGTCTGTAATAAAGCAAATGCATAGTGCAGGAATACTTATTTGTTAAAATCTATGGGAGTGATCCAAACATGGAGATTATATATAGATATTTTTAGGGATGCTCCCTCTTAAATAGACTACAATGAGCAAACAGATATAGTCTAAATGATTACATGTGTCTATCTACAACAGAATAAATAATCCTATGGTGTATGCATAAGGTCTTCATAAAGTATGCAAGCGCTTTCAACATTAACCACTTGGTGCGTGTTAGAAACAACTTGTAAATAGGATTTAAAGTGATGTATTGATATTTAAGATGGAAGCAATGCACAGTAATGCTCCAAACATTTTTATTTTAGACTTTGTGACTCAAAGGAGTAACTAACTAGCTCAACTGAAGAGTGTATCAACTATGAGAAGAAAAGTTAAAACATATGTTTCTGTTAAATTTGTAATCCAAGTTACTAAGGCTTAAAGCCACAAGAGCTTCCTGGAGATGCTGCATAAGGATCATGGCTCCTATATGAAAACCTAAAATACTACAAATGGACATAAAAAGAATTACTAGCATCTCAAGTAGCAAGTCATCTCCAAACTGAGCCGAGTAAATGTTATTATTTAACCTCCTGGAAAGTGCTTGGGACACAACCAGGCATCTGAGCCCTTGGCTTTGACTCTTTGGGAGTCAAAGACCAACTTCAAGGACTGCTTGGAAGGGGCCAGGATTTGCTTATTTTAATTAGGTCTTTCGGGGTTCATGGTGTGAATCATTCCAAATGTTACTAAATTATTCACCCTCAGCCTGGGGAAGAGATTCCGAGTGAGCTTGAGAAGGCTGCCAGCAGAGGGCAGCATCGCACAAGGGGCAGGAGGAGACAGCAGCCTGGCTAGTACTGCCTCACCCCAGGGAGGTTGCCAGGGACAAGAGGAAAATGACAACCACCGGGCAGCTTCCTCGGAGTGTTGGAAATGGAAGTCAGAAAACTGAGGAGATAAATGGCAGCCATTTTAATAAACATTTAATTCAAGAAGTTTATAGGTAGGATGTGATGGACAAATGTGATGCTATGGTGACTAATTTCTGATGCAAAAATTTGCAAATACCTTGTGGTCTGTTCAATGTAAAGGCGCTTATAGGTATGACAGGATACCGTACGTGGAACGGGTCATTGTTTTGGAAAATTCCAGACTTATGGCCTCAGAGAATAAAAGACTGAGACTTAGAGCTTAAGTGCCTGGTTGAGCTCTGGGTCAGCAGCAGGTGGACAAATGTTTAGATCTGAAAGAAAACAGATCCCTTTTGCTACTGGAAGGTTCTGTGAGGAAAGAAATGGGGTGAGGGGAGGGGTGCCAGAGGCTAAAGCCAACAGCAGTTAGCATATTGATGCAAAAAGAAAACATTGGATGCCAATGGACTTTGATATTCAGCAGGGCTGAAAATAAGCATAATACTGCCCTGCAGTGGCCCCAGTGGCTCAAGACAATTTCCTAATCTGATCATCCTTACACTGTTTACCAAACTTTACCTTTGACCTGCCTGTATGCATTGCTAAAGGGCAAATGTGTATTCAGGTAAATAAAAAGCAGACCAGGAAAGAAGTCATGTGCCTCTTCAAGAAATAAGTCTCGCCCTAACCAGTTTGGCTCAATGGATAAAGCATTGGCCTGAGGACTCAAGGGTCCCAGGTTGGATTCGGCCAAGGGCATGTACCTTGGTTGTGGGCACATCCCCACTAGGGGGTGTGCAGGAGGCAGCTGATCGATGTTTCTCTCTCATCGATGTTTCTAATTCTCTATCCCTCTCCCTTCCTCTCTGTAAAAAATCAATAAAATATATTTAAAAAAAGAATTAAGTCTCCACCTGGCCCCCAATGCCTTCTAAATTCATATTTCTTGTATAACATTTTCATTTGTGCATCAGCTCCCGCCCCTTTAAGATCCTGAACTCCGCCCCCAAGGTTGGGGGTGGGGAGGCAGAGGGGGGACTAGAGAGATAATATTTTTTTTTTAAAAAAGGAGAGGGCCAGAGAATGGCTGGCTGAGATGAAGTGGTGTAGAATAAAGAAAAGGGACACAGAGGAGTGCAGAGGGATGCCCATTTTGGCAGAGCAAATTGATAAGATTCACTAATTTGGATATGGGCAAAAGGTAGACTCATGCCCTGACTGGTTTGGCTCAGTGGATAGAGTGTCAGCCTGCAGACTCAAGGGTCCCAGGTTTGATTCCAGTCAAGGGAATGTACCTTGGTTGCAGACACATTCCCAGTGGGGAGTGTGCGGGAGGCAGCTGATCGATGTTTCTTTCCCATCGATGTTTCTAACTCTCTATCCCTCTCTGTGAAAAATCAATAAAATATATTTTTTGAAAAATAGACTCATGAGGTGTTTTTCATTCCCTTTGTGCCTTTCTGTGTTTTCAGAGTTCTTCACTGAGCACTTCTGAAATTAGGGAGAGAGCTAAATGATTCGTGTTATCTTTGTAAACACTTCGGGGACAGAAGCCAAGATACCTTCTGTCCTGGGTTGCCAATCTCGTCCGTCACCACGCAGATCTCCTTCTTCAACCAAAGTGGGATGACTGCAGTCATCATCTTGGCCAAACTCCTGAAATATCATAAAATAGGAACTCAGTTATTCAGTGTGCTACTTTTGTTTTGGGGGTGGGGGGCAGAATGAATGTTGACTTTTCTAGGTTAAAGTTTCACACTGCAGATTCCTTTTAAATAAAGTATTTAGGACTAAAATAATGGGAAAGTGTCTGCCCCAAGAGCACCAGGCTCAGACAGACATGGATATGATTAATTACACAAGCAAAAATGAAGATCAAAGCTGAAATCACATAGACACATAGAAATTCAATATTTTATCCAGGCTTCTAAGCCGCTACGAATTCCATCTGGGTGGGTAACTAGAAAGAATCCTTTGGCCACAGTCACCTTGAGCAACCCCAAAGGAACATGGTTTTTCCATCTGCCTCCTTGGGGCATTGTTTACACATGCGGAGGGTGGAAATTCCTGCCCCATATGGAAGCTGCCCCAAGGACTCTAGACTGAAAGGAGGCAGCAAAGCTGATTAAAGCTTCACTCTGCCAGCTTTCTGATCCACTCATGGCGTCTCTCCTTTTTACCCTCTAGGAACTAATCATTATGCTGAAAAACACATTTGAGGACCAACTTGACTTATAAAAAGTTCTCCAAACTCTCCAAAGAAGAAATGCTTTCTTAATGGAATTCACTGATATGGGTAGGTTCCCTCATAGAAGTTGTTGCTGGTGATTTTGCCCTTTTTAATGCCTAGAACAGTGACAGATGTAAGTAGTAGTTGCAATATCCCATCACAAGCTGGATATGATCATTAGCTCCCTGGCTTCTCTGATCTGGGTGACCCACCATGTAAGGAGACTGTTGGGTGAAAAAGCTTTGCCCTGCGTGCAGGTGCCTGTTGGACAGGCAGGCAGAGTATTGCAAAGCTCTGTCATTCATCACTTGCCAAGGGAGCCTTTTTATTTTCTCATTTTTTCACTTTAATTATCACAGAAAATAATAAAAGTAAAACCCTTATTTATATTGCCAGTAACAATATTTTAGGTATTCAACCATAATAATTTAGTTGCCATACCTTACTTTTATGCAGCAAGTCATGCTTTTAAAAGCATTTTTTACTTTTATGGCAAAGGTTAGGTACCCCACTCAGACTGCCCTGGTTGCCAATGGCAGGTGAGAAACCTGCACTGGTTCACCCTGATCCTAGACAATTGTTAATTTCACTGCTCACCCTTCTTTGCATTTCAAAAATCCTACCACTATCTGGCAAATTTCTTCTTCCTCCCATCCAATTACAAAGGGGGGGAGGGGGAGGGAGAAGGGAGATCCTCTTTTTAGAATATGTGGAAATACACAATAGTGTTTTTTAAAAAGCAGAAGAAAAATCACGTATAATCCTACACATAAGAGGCAAACATTGCTAACAATTGTTATTGACATTTTAAAACATTAATCTTATATAATAAAAGGGTAATATGCAAATTGACCCTAACAGCAGAACCACTGGAAATGACTGGTCACTATGACAAACACTGACCACCAGCGGGCAGACACTCAATGCAGGAGCTGCTCCTGGTGGTCAGTGCACTCCCACAGGGGGAGCTCTGCTCAGCCACAAGCCAGGCTGATGGCTGCCAGTACAGCAGTGGTGGTGGGAGCCTCTCCTGCCTCCTCAGCAGCGCTAAGGATATCCAACTGTAGTTAGGCCTGCTCCCCGCTGGCAAGTGGACATCCTCCGAGGGCTCCCGGGCTGCCAGAGGGATGTCTGACTGCCAGCTTAAGCCTGATCACCTGGGGAATGGGCCTAAGCCAGTAGGTAGACATCCCCCGATGTGTCCCAGACTGCGAGAGGGCACAGGCCATGCTGAGGCTCTTCCACCTTCCCCGCCCCCCCCCCCTGAATGCACAAATTTTTGTGCACCGTGCCTCTAGTTTAATTATATTTCCTTTATCTTTTTCCGAAGAATTTAAAGATATAGTTGCATTCTATGATTTTATATCTTAAGATAAGCATGAATTGCATAGCAATTTACTAAGCAAATGTCATTTTAATGGAATTTAAAATGTCTTTCCCTCAAAAAAATACCTACCAGGGGGTCATAACAGCCCACGAGTCTTATAACATTAGCGCTATATGCTTAGTAGGCAGTTCTTAATTCTTCTTATTACATACAGTGCTGGGAACATCTGTGCAATTAATATGCTAATTTTGCATTATTTCTTTAGAGTAGATTCCTGGATATGGAATTATTGATCCAAAGAGTATGAAAAATTTTAAGATTTTTTTTTTACACACACAGTTTTAAAAGTAAAGTTTACACTTCACCAGCTGTGCATGAGTGTGTTCCATTCCATTTTCTCTCTTATCAGTTATCATCACTTCTCATTTGTAGTGATGCAATATGTAGAATTGGTCATCTTACTATTGTTTGAATGTGCATACTTTGATTAGTAGAAAAGTTGGAGATAGTTTCAGATGCTTATTGACCTCTGAATTGTTTTAGTATAGATAGTCTTTGTTCAGATCCTTAGGCTACAACACTCTATGAGACCTCAAAATATTTTTCTATCATTTCACATAATTACAATGATTCAATGACAGTTTTCTGCTAAACTTTGGAAGACAGCAGTCCTCATTTGGGAGTGTTAAAAATACAACTGGTTCTCACATCAGATTTCTGTATTGATTAATGAGCTGTGATCAGCCTCAACTGCTCAGTTCATCAGTAGTTGGTCCTTTAGGAAAAGCTGGAAGATGCAGAATGTGGGAACACCTACTTACGAAATACGTAACAATGACTAGCATTTACGCATGTAGTGCCAGACACTGTTTTATGCACCTACATGTGTGAACTAATTTAATCCTCACAACAACTCTAAAGGCAGGAACTACTTTCTTCTTTTTAAATGAGATCCAGAGAAGTGAAGTTACTCACCCCAGTGGTATTGCCAGGAATCACACCCAGACTCAGATGTCTGGTTCTAGACCTCTTAACAACTCTGCTTTCTTGCTACCATGAAAAGTTCAAAACAAAGAATCTCAACAAAAAACAGAAAGAAGATAAAACTAACAGCGAGCAAAAACAATTTTTAAAGGGTACTCTTACCTAATTTATAAGTTTTGCACAGAAAAGAATAAAAGATGTGTTACCTACAAGTGCCTGATAAAAATGCCTTTTTAAAATAAACTGAGAAACCATAAGGATCACAAGCAAAAGGATGCAGAGGATGATATCTACTTTGAAGGCTTTCAAGGAAGTGAAGAAAGAGCTCAGAATTTTCTATTTCCTTTCAGAATGCTAAACCTGAAAGACTTTAAGATGTGCTCTGGTGCCACAAGGAAGAGAACGGAAATAATGGCATTCAGTTGTGAGGTAAGGAGAGAACGTGTTAGACTAGCACATCCCAGACACACATGGATTTCATAAACCATTGACAACAATGCAGGTGACAACAGGCTAGAAATAGAATAGCATTCTCATCTATGAACAGCAGAATGCTAAACACACAGAAGAGAAAAAGGCATAGAAATCATACATAACTAAATTTGGAAAGAAGATTCTTTTTAGATGAAAAAAGATTGGGAGAGTCTGTAAAGAGCCTCTAGGAGTGACCCTATAAGCAAGGCAGCTGCTTCTATTTGTCAACTATAAAGACCTCGGCAGACAGCCAGAGAGAGAAGAGAGCTTTCCCTCAGAGAAAAGAAGGGAAGGATGACCTTCGGGTTTGCAATTGAAACCCTAGGAGAAAGCGTTAGGGAAGAAAAGGCAAGTTCAACAGTGAAAGAGTCTGTTTCTCAGAAATGAGTTCAGAGTGACTTCAATCATAATAAGAACAAAATAGAAGGAAAGTTCAATAAACATTTTAAAGTTGCACACACAAAAAGTAATAACATGAAGGGATTTTTTGGCCTTTCCAAAAAGAAAGTTGCTTAAATATACCATAACAGATTAAAAGTAGCCCAGCCAGCATGGCTTAGTGGTTGAGCGTCAACCTAGGAATCAAGAGGTTGCAGTTCAACTCCCAGTCAGGGCACATGCTGACGTTGCGGGCTGATCCCCAGTAGGGGGTGTGCAGGAGGCAGCTAATCAAAGATTTTCTCTCATCATTGATGTTTCTATCTCCTTCTACTTCTCCTTTCCTCTCTGAAATCAATAAAAAAAAATTTTTTTTAATTAAAAGTAAATGTGTTTTGTTTATCAATTTCTAATCCATACACTTTCAAGATTGGTCTCTAGGTATTTTATGTTAGGTCTGATCAAATAATTGAATTGGTACTGCTCTCCTAAGAACTGACCTTTGGGCTACTTCACAATGGGCATTCCACTTGCTTAGACCACATTCCACTTGCTAAGATCATTATCCCTCTCCTCTGATCTTTCCCAGAATCCAGACCTGCACAGAGAATTCTCCACCCAGAAAAAGCCCACCTCAAGTCCTTTAAAATCCCTGACTCCCCATCTTTGGGGACTGGCACCATTTTGGGGGTTAGTCCATCTGGGTATCCAGATGACCTAATATATTCATAATCCCTTACCACTTTGGCCTCATGCGTTCCTCCTTGGGTGACCCTAACATTTTATTTCAATTACTATGTTATGTTAGTAACCAAAACCAATGCAATCTTCAGTTCTGTGACAAAATCCACCACACAGCAGGTTTTCTCAGCCTCAGCGCTATTGATGTTTGTGGCTGGTTAGCTCCTGGCTGTGGGATCTGCCCTGTGCATTGTAGATATGTAGCAACATCCCTGGCCTCTACCCACTAGATGCCAGTAGCACCTCCACCCCAGTTGTGACATCAAAAATGTCTCCAAGCATTGCCCAGTGCCCCTTAGGGGACAAATCCCTCCCTCTTGAGAACCACTGTACTGAAGAAACTTTAAAAAGAAATTCTCTAACCTGTTTAGAAAGGTTATAAATGAACAAAGGTAAAATATTCATGTGTTATTAAAATAAAAGTTTCCATTCTAACTCATCCCATCCCATGTCCCAGAGGAATCCTTATTTAACCATTTCTGTATTTTAATTTTTAATCAGTGCAAATTAATCTCATCCTTTTAATTTTCATCAAGCTTTATATTCTATTCTAAGAAAACTGTGCTTTTACAAGCCTTTAACCATCACCCTACTTCGTGCCTCCACCCCCACTGCCTTCCAGCCTGCCTCAGTTAGCAGTCTGTTCGCTAAGTCCCCTTATACAAATTCCTGTGCATTTACTTACATAACAACATCCCCATACACAACACACGGTATTGCTGTGGGGTTTTCTTTTTGATGCAAATGGTGTCACATTCTTCACACAAATTTAACCAAGGCATAGTTTTCTGTAGTATGGAAATACCATATTGGGTTTTTCTTTGTTTATTTTAATTTGTATCAAGTTTGACATGGGTTTTTTTAAGGTTGACATTATTTAAAAGTCTGATAATGGTAAGAGACTTATAACAAAAAGGTGACCAGCTTGCTTACCCACCCTTCCCAGACTTTTAACCTTTTCTTTTGGCATTTTCTTCAATATTTCTAGAAAACACTTATTCTGCTATCTCTCCAGACAATAAAATATGCATAATAAAATGGAATAAATACATATCTATCAGCAATTACTTTAAATGCAAATGGATTTGTGGACAAAAGGAGCCACATGCTAGCCTGAAAAGGCTCAGCGGAGGCCTGCATGGCATTCCCACAGGCTCAGAGACCTAGAGTGATCACAAAGATGGTCTGAAAATTAGATATTTATCTACAAACAGGTTATGGTGGGTGGCCACATCCTGGGCCAGTGTTTTCCCTGATGGGAATCACCTTTGATCTTTACTGAGC
>PVJC01035049.1:0-12380 GCA_004026665.1 Murina feae
ACTTTCGCTCCTGCCGCAATGGAAGGGGCTGTTTACTCAGGTCCGTGAGTGGCAGCCGCCATGT
Source organism: Murina feae (assembly GCA_004026665.1). Lineage (NCBI taxonomy): Eukaryota > Metazoa > Chordata > Mammalia > Chiroptera > Vespertilionidae > Murina > Murina feae. The sequence goes on from PVJC01035049.1 coordinate 65, forward strand.
TGGCTGGGCTAATTTGCATACAGCCGCTCTGATTGGCTGGTGGGCGTGGCTTACCCTGTCTCGGAGAAACGGTTAATTTTAATATTTCGCTTTTATTAGTTTAGATGATAGATAGATAGGCAAATAGATAGATAAACAACCTCTCTCTTTTCCAAATTAGATCTCTCCACTTCTCCATCCATTTGGAGACTCAGCAAATATTTCTTTCCCTCATTAAAAAAAATCACATTATTTCCCTTAAGATACTTCTTTCTCTCAGTATAAAAACACTAATATCTAGTACATGCTTCATTGCCTAATTTCACTCAAAACAGTAACATCTCCTTTCCCCCTACTTCCTATTTCTTGTACAGGAATTTTATTAGCTTTTATTCCATCATTCTTTCCCTCATTTCCTGTGGTAACAGTATTTCCCTCTTTTAGTAGAAATGTTCTCCCCTGTTCATATGGTTTTGGTGAAGTAACCAAAGAGGTGAGAATCTGACACACCAGAAAAATAACACATAAAAACTCTTCTGGATACAGAACTTAATCCAAAAGGCACCATGTGAACCAATGAGGGTGAATCTGAGTTTTCCTGTGGAATTATTTATAATTGTCTGAATATTGTGGTCTTAGGGTTGTCAGAAGTCATTTACCCATGGGGGGATCATAAAAAATAAGTGGAGTCATGAGTTCAGGGTGACAGAGAGAGAGATTTCACTAACTTGCTTATATCACTTGGTGAGAATATGCCTCAACCCAGGTACAAGACACCTTTTCTTTTCTTTTATTTCTTTTTCTTTCTTTCTTTCTTTTCTAATGAAACTTTGAGTTTGTTTTCTCTAACTTGTAATCAACAGTTTTCTGAATTGTATATTTTAATTCCTGGTAACTGACTCTGTTCTCATTCGTCTGCTGAAATGGTTTCTAATTGTTGTAATTGCTGTTAAAGTTCTCTGAAGAGTCATGATCTCCAGTGCTTCCAGTTAGTTGACCGTGTTGTCAACATCTCTCTATCACTTTTCAAGCTGAAGAGATTTCTTCCGGGGAATTCAATGCTTCAAAATCCTTGGTGGTCCTGGTGCAGCAGAATGAGCCTACCTCTGCATCATTGGTTTGAAAGTCATGCATTGCTGCTTTGATGTAGATGTCGGGATGCCGCTGCTCCTGCTACTCTCACCGCTGCCACAGCTGCAAAGACCTCACACCCACAAGGAGGGCATCTGGACACTGGAACTTGGGGTCTGCCCCCACTCCTTATCAGCCATTAGCCATAGGAAGAGGACCTCTGCCTCTCTTTCACCTTTTAGATATTGACTAAAAGTATCTAAGAGAATATGAGTCACATCCAGAGGTCCAGTGGCCAGGAATTCAGGAAACGTAGATTGTAATGCATAGCCTTTCTAAAAAAAATGAGGGTGCCCTAGCGGGTTTGGCTGGGCCTGGGGACTGAAGAGTCTCAGGTTCAATTCTGGTCAAGGGATGTACCTTGGTTGCAGGCACATCCCCAGTAGGGAGTATGCAGGAGGCAGCTGATCGATGCTTCTCTCTCATCGATGTTTCTAACTCTCTATCCCTCTCCTTTCCTCTCTGTAAAAAAATCAATAAAATATATTTTTAAAAGAATGAGGGGAAAATGGACATTAAAAGATCCAGTCCAAGAATTTATCAACTCTTTCTCATAATTGCCTACTTCCTGTTAATATATGGCACCAATGTTTCTGTGCCCCTTCATCTCAGATATTTCCTTTTTAGTCTATTTTACTGTTTAATTTTTTTCTACTCCCAATAAAAACAGATTTCCAGAGCTCTTAGTCTTGACTTTCCTTTCTTTCTTCATTACTGTCTCCATACACTATTCAAATATTATTTCCCTGCATATTTCTCTCATTTGGACTAAACTTTATAGTTCCAGGAAGAGACATAGATAAAATGTATGGAATTAATTTTTAAAAATAAAACAGACTCACAGAGGGATCTGAGACTTGTGATGGGTAAGTTCTTTAAGAGAGCCAGTTCTCAATATGCTTATTATCTCTAAGACCAAATTAATACATTGAAAAATAAATGCAAAGAAAGCATGAAAAAGATATAGAAGACATTTATTGTATCACTTGGAATTCTTTGGGCTATAAATAATCAAATAGACAATTCAAAGTGAATTAAATGTGAAGATTTGTGTAATCTCATGTAAAAAAATATCTAGAAGGAACTGTTTTAAGCTCAACTTGTGGCTTAATGATATCATCAAAGAGCCAGAGGCTTTTTTATCTTCCTCCCCACTCTGCCAACTTCAGTTTATCACTGTTGTCTTCCTTACTGGTTGCAAGGCAGCTGTGGCAGATCCTGGTATCATATGCAGGCACAACCATACCCATTGCATTTTTATGGAGCAAAACTTTTCCACAAAGCCCTGAGGAGACATGCAAATTCCGCTGGCCAAGGTTAAATTACATGCCCATGTCCTACCACAAAGAAGGCTGGGAAAGTGAATATTTGTATTTTAGCCTCTTTATTGGAAGACCAACTATTATAGCAAGAAAGCAGAGGTACTATTGGGCAAAAAACAATAGTGCTTGACCATCTATTGAAACTTGCATGTTACCAGTACGTAATCAGAATGCAAATGCTTTGAATGAAAATTCTGGACAAAATAACCAAATAATCTTAAGCAATGGACTAAACCCAGCATTGGTCATTGTAAAACCTGCATTTGGAATCTAAACATAATTTTGCTTGTTCAAGATAAAAGTGGGATCCAAAGTACAAGGAAAAGACTTGGGTTATTAATCTTCAATAAGAACCCATGAGTAAAAAGTATCATGTAGCTGTCAAAAAAAGTGAATTTAACCTTAGGGAACAATAACAGAAGTTTTAAAAAGGTGGTTTAAAACTTTTCCAGATGGTGAACAGAGCTGGCACAGTATATGTGTGAGAAGGTACTGATAAGTTAATATATATATAGACTAGACTAAGGGGACTGTCCTTTAGCTTAAGGCGCTGGAGAGGTTTTGCCTGAAGAAAAGAGTCACGGCCTTGTCTTATGTCAGCCTGATAAGTGTCCATCCAGGGCCAATCTCCAAGCATCATATTCACATATGAAAATCCATAGGAAAAGAAGTAGCAAATTTATTTATGCCTACTATGTCAGAAACTCATTTTATTTATTTGTGAATACAGTTTCCTGTTCTCTCCCATGTCAGCTTAGGCTCCCATTTATTTCTTCATAAGTATATATACTTTCCATTCACACTTTCTTCCTGAATTCTTTATTCCTACTTTACACCTACATTTTTTCATCTTCTGTCCTGTTTCCCTACCTTTTTCCTTTTCCTTGCCTCTATGTTTTCTAATTAAATTGGTTCTCTTCATTTTCTTCTACGTACTTTAATACTCCCTTGTTTTCTTTCTTTTCTTTCTTTTTATTTTTTTCTGGAACTGAAGGTGAGGTGTTTTCATTACAGGGATGATAGTGAGAGAGTAGAAAATAAAAGCTATTGCTACTGAGTTTGGAACTTCTGGAATAACTAGACATTTTATCTCCAACGAAAGAAACGTATCGACAAATCTATATCCATCTTTATTTTTTTTAACTTTCACTCTTTTTGTTATCTTGTATTTCTAGATACTACTTATTAGGTAATCCAGATAATCCTCCCTTTAGATGAGTATCTCCAGTATTAGTTATATTTTATTAATACAAAATCAATTCTGTTTAAGTAAGAGATTGCCTATAACACTGACCTCTATTAGCTTAAGTGTGAAAGAGAAATAGTCAAAAGATAAGTAAATAAAAAAGAAGTAAAAGAAAGTTGGAAAGAGAGGAACAAGAGGAGAAAAACCTTCCTTCTAGGGCAAGGTATGTTTTGTTAGTAGAATTTTTGTATACTGATGAATTACAAATTTGATTCTCTCAAGATTGAATTCTTTCCAAGATGTATAAAGTTCTCCATGACAATGAAAACATTAATTCATCACTGCATGACTTGCCATTGGCTTGAACTATTGACACAAGTCCTGAAGATGCTGATGCCAGCAGAAATAACAAATGAGGGAAAAAGCAAAACCAGAAATACCACCAGTCCCAACACAGATCACCTTTTCCTTCAGATGACAGCGTGTTTCCATCTTCTTCATCTTCTGGAAGCTACCAATGGAAAAGTTAAGAGAAAGAGAGGACAGAAAAGGGATAAAAGAAGAAAAGAAAGAAAGAACCAATGATGAAACATTAAGAAAAAGAAAGCCAAGGAAAAAAGGAGGAAATGCATGATATCACCTTTCCAAGGCCTCATGAAATTCCTGTTTGAGTTTATTTTATGACACTTTTAGTTTGTGTTTACATTTTTACTGGTTTGTCAAGACCACAGCAGGTATGATGGCCAATATGTTAAAGAAAAAAAAGTCTATCTAATAAAGAGGGAATACGCAGGGGACAAGTTAGGCATCAATCAGTCTGGCAGGAGAGTGGTTAGGGGTTGATCCCGCTGGCAGGCAAAAGCAGTTAGGCGCAATCAGGCAGGCAGTCAGGTGAGTGGTTGGGAGCCAGCAGTCCTGAATTGTGAGAGGGAGACCTGACCCCTGTAGTTTAGGGACATCCTCTGAGGGGGCCCAGATTGGAGAGGGTGCAGTTTGGGCTGAGGCACACCCCCCCCCCCAGTGCATGAATTTCATGCACTGGGCCTCTAGTCTATGCTAATAAAAGGGTAATATGCTACATAGACCAGACATCTTCTGGACGTCCTCTGGACAAATACACGGTGGCAGGGACTGACGCAGAGGCGGTTAAGGGTGATCAGGCTGGCAGGGGAGAGCAGTTAGGAGTGATCAGGCCAGCGAGGGGCAGTTAGAGGGCAATCAGGCCAGCAGTTAGGGGGCAATCAGGCTAGCAGGCAGAGGCGGTTAGGGGTGATCAGACAGGCAGGCAGGTGAGCTGTTAGGAGCCAGAGGTCCCAGATTACAAATGGGATGTCCAAACCAGACATCCCCTGAGGGATTCCAGATTGGAGAGGGTGCAGACCGGGCTGAGGGATCCAACCCCCTCCCATGCACAAATTTCGTGCATCGGGCCTCTAGTTTGTTATGATTATTCAGAGGTTTGGAATTATCTGGCTCAGTTGTCAGTAGTGCCCAGGATAACAAACAACTCTTTAAAACAAGGTATTGATTCTATTGTTATGGAATTGTTAGAAGGGACCTATTAGAAAGTATTTGCTTTTTAAAAGGGTACCTCTTTGTGTGCATAACAATAACAATGTGTATACTGTTTCCAAATACCATATAAAATGAATAAAGTTATTGCAGAGTTGTAGGTTGGGTTTGCATCAGATAAAACTTGGTATGTTTTTTTCTTTCTCCTGACACTTCAATATAAGTTCTTTAAAGGTGGAACTTTTTGTTGTTGTTATAGTTCACTGATGGCACATACTAGGCACTCAACAAGCATTCATTTTTCTAAATGAGTGAATGCCTAGGTAGGGTTAAGTTATTCAAATTTATAAAAATAGTTTTGTCGTAGATAACATTTTCCCTCCATCCCTTCCTTCTTTTCTTTTAAAATAATTTTCATAGATACCTTGGTAAATAAGACAGTTGTTAGGATTTTTATCTCCATAAAAAATATAAATGTCTGCACACCCACAAATATTTTCATTTAATTTTAAATAATTCACAGACATCTTGAAGGTACTCATAAGCTCCCAGGATCCTTAGATTCCAAATTAAAAACTGAGGAACCTTATAAAACCAGAATGCTGTAGTCAACCAAATATCCAGCTTCTCTGAGATGTGGTAAACCTATAAAAAATTTTTTTTTAATTCTCCTCACCAAAGTCAATCAGCAAGCTCTCCAAAGTGTCAAACTTTGTATCTATAGAAGGGATCTCACTCAATTTAAAAATTATTTATAGAGATGTCAAACAAATTTTATACAGAAGGTACTGCTTCTGAGGTACTCTGTAAATTGAGAAATGCATTTTCCCATTTAATGTTTTTAATCTATTTATAACAGAAATCTTACATAAGATCTCTTATATTAACTTGATTAATTATAAAGTTAAGACAGGCGCTCCCTTTTTATGACCTGTTTGCAAGGAAAAGGCAAAAGAAGTGCAATATGTCTGGAGGGGGATTATTTTCTATTGATGGGTGTCTGTTGACAGAATCCTTATCATTTCCTGCCAATTTTCTCAAAGAACATTGTGAAAACTGCTCACAGCAGGCAGAGTCAGACTCCAGAATTGATTTTGGCAATCTGTATTGATCATATTGTTGATGATCTTTAAAACATCTTGCTGTCCCAGACTTTACTTATGTCAAGGAAAATTAACAAATCTATCTGATACTTGTATGTTCATGCCTTTACCAAGTCTTGAAATCTGAAAATAAAGGAATAGGAAGTAAATTATAATTGTCATCAATATTTAAGAGTCATCTCTAGCCAAAAAGCGTCAACAAGTTAATAGAACACTTTACAAAGATGTTGCTTCCATTTTATTTAGCTGCATAATGACTTCAGAGGCTCATAAAATAAAAATGATAGGGAAGCCTGTTTATCTTTGAGCTTCTTATTTCACTTTAGTTTTTTGTGCTAGAAAACAGAAAATTATTTGAAGGCTGCAATAGAGGAAATGTGAAAAGAAAGAAAAAGAAAGAAAAAAGGAGCCAAGATAATATGGAATAGAGAACTTGTAAGTGTTTGCCATATTTTCCTGCTAAAAATATAGGAAAAGAGATGTCAGAAAACTAATACCAGGAAATAAAAAATGGAAAGCCATGGTGACATTTACTCAAATAAAATATCTGTGCATATATGTACAATTGTGCATATATATACATATATTAATATATTTTATTTATTCTGTGCTCTTTTCAATTATTTTTTTACATAATTTTAGTTTTGCAGAGAAAGACAGTAAAGTTCAAAAATAAGAAATGATGAGTAAGAAGTCATCCAGTTGATGGTAAGAACGGAAAGTATCTAAATCTTTTGAAATTTTATCAATAATCTATCCATTAAAATAAATTATTTTCTAAGACATCAAAGATATGATATATACTGAAATGTAAGACAGTGCCAGGTGGTTTTATTCCACTTAAAAACTTTAAAAAAATTAACCTAAAGGGAATATTTGACTTTGAAATCCAAATTTCTCAGTTAAATGGCTTATGTTAATGTCCATTTCAAAGACAAGTTTAGGGCCCAGACTTAGGCCAGTGGCTCATTTGTCCATCCTCTGGATATATTAGCTTGAGTCAAGAATGTCTTCAGCATGTGTATATTAAGTCAAACTTGTAAAGTATATCTCAAACATTAGAGTTTTATGTTATTTTTTTTCAAATGAATTTGGCCTAAAATGTTAACAAAATTGGAAACAGCTGTGTTAAGAAACTACTTTCTTTTCCATTTATAGTCTTGTCGACCAATATAAACTTCATCATTTTAGTGGAGCTTCTCCCCCACATCCAGATGTTATGGATTTCTCAATAATCCTCAGCAAAAATTGCCAAAACCAACAAGAAGATTTTACATGTAAATTCAACGCATTGTTTCATGCTCATCATGGCCTTTTCTCCATCAACTCCATCCTCATCAGATTTCAGATGCTCGGCAGTTGACACAGCGACAGCAAAGGACTCTGAGTCATCATCTCATTGTGGGATGGGTTCCTTTTAAATTTTTTTTTGTCTGATTCATGAACTGCTTTTTAAAAATCTAAAAATGGTTCATGAATTGCTTGGGAGTTGGCAAAAATTAATAATAATGAGCCCATTTTGAGTACACTGAAATGAACTGATTATCTTTGCAAGCTGTTGCTAATTTGGATTTTTGATGGCAAGAAAGGGTTCTTCAGGAATCTTTTAACTTGCAAGCAAGACAGATTTCATGGTGTGACAGAAAAAACACTTTTGTAACCTTTACCTCTGTGTTTTTTAGGGTTTGGGGGAGGAGGGTTATGGGACATGTAGAAACAATATGGCTTTTATCAAGACTGTGTTTTGTAGGGGGTTTTTTTGTTTGTTTTGCTTTTATCTAGTCATACTGGGGGAAATGATATAATCAATGGGCCATTCTAACCAAGTGATAAAATGCAGACATGTCACTTAATCCAAAAACAGAGCTTGGGTGTTTTTTCAAATGTTAGGAGATTATGTTCTACAGAATGAGCATGGATATATCTGGTTATTTTATCCTAATCTATTGCCCTAATATTGTTAGTTCTGCTCATATCAGTTTCTAATCATTTTCTCCTAAACTTTCAAAGCTATTGGCTTCACAGTTACTTTCAGTTGAGTCTTTCACTGGGTAAAGTATATGTTACACATAAAGTGAGAATTCCTCTTGCTTATGTTTTATGGGGGGGAATGTAGAGCAAAGTAAAGATTGCATTACAAGTATTATTTGAAATATCAGAAATGGCACTTATTCTAATATCAGAAAAATTTTGGCATGATTTGGAAATAGTAAGAGAAATCAAACAGAAAATCAAAACAAATGAAAAAAAAACAAAAAAACACCCCACACAATACCTATTTGCTTTCTCGGGAACTTGTGAAATAAAATATTTTAAGATCTTTTTTTCACAGTAATAATGTACCTATATAACCATATTTTCTGTTTTGAAACCAGTTGTCTTTGAAATCAATAACTTATTGATTACAAAATGATTATGACATAATTTGACTTCATGTAGTTGAATACCCAATGGGATGAATTAATTACTTTGATGAGGACTTGAGTGATAATGTATAAGTTACCTCAAAATAATTAAATTTAGCAGTTGGGAAAATTGTACTATCATCCAGCATGCTCTAGCTGTGGGAAAATTAAATATTTTAACCAACACTATTCTTTATGCAGCTACATATGGAGGGCCATGGAAATCTCTTGCAGTGTTGGAAAGTTCCATTTAATATTTCATTCAAAGCTCTGCTTCATTCTATAATTTTTAAAAAATTATCTGAATTATCTTCCTTTAGAATATTTATTTTCTAAGTCAAAGCCAACAAGAACAATAAAGCTTTGAAAATAATAAATACACTTTTGACAATGTGCAGGCTAGTCACAATTTAATCATAATTTTATATTTTAATGAATACTTAGCAACAAAAATTCTGAGATATCATATTAAGGAAAAGTAGTAAAAAAGTACCTTAAATAAAACAAGAAATGTCTGTGGAAAATGTTGATGTGATGGAAGACAGCAGAGTGAAACTCTCGGATTAGAAATGGTACCTTAATTTAGTGTTGAGTAAAAATAGACGTGAGAAATATTGCCTTGGCAAGGCAATCAAAACCTTTATTTTTTGGTATCTGAGGCTTCACTATATCCAGAAACCCTCCTAGAAATCACAATTTAAGGCAGGTAGTGTTTCATTCTCTCCTACAGGATATATAAATGCCAAATCATGCTACAGTTGAATGCAGAAGACTGTTTCATTCTCAATGAAAGCTTTAAGTGTGAAAGAGAACCAGAAATATCACATAGCACACACAGAAATTAAAATAATTTTACAGTGTGTTCTTTAAAATTTGATTTGATCATTTTTAAAATCTCTAGGGCCATGAGCTTAGCTGTTAATTTGAAAAACCCAAATACATTGTTCCCTCAAACCTAAAGGCCAAGCACTCCATCTTTATTTTAATGTGCTAGACTTTATCGTGAGACAGAATGCGGGGCTGTAGGGGGGCAATAACTGTTGGGGGAAAATATAGAAAGAGAAGAATCTAGTAATTATGCTTTCTAATTGCACTCCACCCCCTGCTAGATACAACACACCAGACCTGAGTTTCTTTTGTTTTATTTTGTTTTCAACTTTAAATTCTTTTTTAGTTTGCCCTACGGCTGAATAATAGCAGGGGAAAGAATAGTGTGTGGGAATTGAGGGGTTAGATGGTAACATTTACATTTGTATTGAAAGAGAACTCCGCTTCAATTTCTTAGTTAAAACGTTTAAACTATGATATTTAGTGTCCAGGTCCTCTGGAAAAGAAAATGACCTTACCCATCTTTTGAGAGCTAAGAATCATCGCTTTTAGAAGAACTATCTCTGGTTGATTTGGGTAGCTAAGAGCTGCTGAAACAACAAAGTGTGCTGGCAGACCCCTGTAACAGTGCTGAGGACCTGTAACAGTGTTTCTCTGAGCAGAGGCTGAGAATTCTGGAAAGCGAGAAAAGTACTGTGTGACTTTCAGAGGCCTCGTTTTGATGCTCTCAGTGGCTGTTTTAGAAGAAAAACAACATATAATTGTAAAGAAGTCTTCCCCTTGACTCCATACCTTGCCATGGCATCACTCTTCTGCAGCCATGTTCACATGATCTTTCTTCCTCACTGGTTCTGACTCCGCCTCCAATACCCTGAATCTGGGCAGTCTTTATCATTACATGAAATATTAACTTGCCACCCCAGTGTAAGAGTAGCCAACTATGACCTGTCAGCAAAATTTGACCCACTAACTCTTTTCGTATGGCCCTTAAGCTAGGAATGAGTTCTTTATTTTTAAAAGATTAAAGAATCCAAACAAGATTAATATTTTATGGCATGTGGAAATGACATGAAATTTGAATTCTCTACCAAGGAAGCAACATAACCAATTCTACACAAAATCTTTCGGATAAGTAAAGAGGAACAAATATTTCTCAACTTACTCTACAAGCTGCATTTTGCTTATATCCAAAATGGAGAAGCATATTACAAGAAAGATTACATTCTAGTATTCTTCATGAATATAGACACAACTTTTTACAAAATCTCAGCAAACAAAATCCAACAACCTATGTATAGATGACTTAATGGGGTTTATCTCAGGAACGCCAGTTGGTATAATTTTATTTGCAGGGGATGCGGGGAACATGTCACAAAAATCCATCATCCATTCCTGACTAAAAGCAACAACCAAACCTCTCAGAAAATTAGGAGTTAGAAAGAATTTCTTCCACTTGATAACGGACACATGTTTACTGGAGAAAAATGACTACTTTCCCCCTTAGATCAGGAACAGGGCCAAGTAAAGGGATAAAAAGGCACCAGCTGGCTCTAGGAAGGCAGAGGGAGAGCCTGAAGCTGGTGCCCACCAGCCTCCTCAAGGATTATATCCCAGAAGGCCCTGCATCTCACTCCAAGGCTTTACAAAGAGCAAATCAGCCTGTTTCCCATACACTTTCACAAAAGGCTGCTTCTGCATTGTGCCCTGGGGGAGTCTGCAGCAGGCCCTTTAAATGGAGATCTATCTATCATTTGTTGTAATACTTACCTATCATTTGATGTAATACTTTAAGCAATAAAAAAAATAAATAAATAAATAAAAAATATAGCAAGCCAAAAAAAAAAAAAGAGGCTTCCTCAGTTGCCACAGCCTGAGGGGTTTCCTAGATGTAAAAGCCCTGTTAGTCTCCAAAGCTAAATGTTCTGGGGGCTCCTCTGTCAGGAACTCCTCTTAATAGTTGGGATAGCACTGTGGGCTATGAATCTTTCTGTCCTCAGGGATTGTCACCAGGAGGAGTGAAGAGGGTAAAGGGTTTAGAGCAAGATTGTGTCTCAGCCTTTCCTACCCACTTCAGTGTAGTTCTTTTGCTTTCCTTTTCTTTTTGTCCCTCAGGGTGGAGTCGCTGATAATTTTTAGGGTTTTTTTCAGGAGAAATTGTTCCATATGTCACTGCAGATGTGTCTGCGAGTTCTGGATTTTTCCTACATCCCCATCTTGGCCCAGAACTTAGGTTGATTCCTTGATGGAGCTGTACATTCCCTGGACACAAGACCCCTGGATGACAGCTTTCCTCTGCTCTCGGTCAAATGGCCATTCTACATCCCACTGGATAGAAGGTGGGAGCTACTGCTTGCTCCCCCAAGACTCTTTTGGTCCACATATGTTACCTATATTTCTTAGAAGTACTAAATGAGAGAGGCATGCTTTATTGCTTTACATCTAGAAACACTGAAGGGGATAAAATATATTCTTTTGCCTCTAAATGTAAATAAGGGATGAAAAATTGATTTGAAAAGAGAGAATATACCTTTTAATTGTTTTTCTTAATTTTTTTAAAATTATTATTACATAAAGCTTTACAAAGATTAGTACATATATCTCATTTTCCCCCTGCCCTTCCCCCCGCCTCTCCTACCCCCCAGTGTTTTGTGTCCATTGGTTATGCTTAAATGCATACACAAAAGTCCCATGTCTGATCTGTTCCCCACCCCCGCCATGTCCCTGTCCTTGTTGCTGTAATTTGACAGTCTGTTTGATGTTGTTCTGCCTCTGAATCTATTTTTGTTCACCAGTTTATAATGGTTATTATTATCCGTAGATGAGTGAGGACATGTGGTATTTTCCTTTCAC
>PVJC01035050.1:0-10513 GCA_004026665.1 Murina feae
GCATCCCTATGTTCATAGCAGCACAATTTACCATAGCTAAAATTTGGAAACAGCCTAAGTGCCCATCAGCAGATGAATGGATTAGAAAACTGTGGTACATCTACACAATGGAATACTATGCTGCTGTAAAAAGGAAGGAGTTCTTAGCATTTGCAGGCATATGGATGGAGCTGGAGAACATAATGCTAAGTGAAATAAGTCAGTCAATGAAAGAAAAATACCACATGTCCTCACTCATCTATGGATAATAATAACCATTATAAACTGGTGAACAAAAATGGATACAGAGGCAGAGCAGCATCAAACAGACTGTCAAATTACAGCAACAAGGACAGGAACATGTGGGGGGTGGTAACAGAGCAGCCAAGGGACTTTGGTGCATACATTTAAGCATAACTAATGGACACAAAACACTGGGGGGTAGGGGAGGCTGAGGGAAGGGCAGGGGGAAAAAGAGATATATGTACCAATCTTTGTAAAACTTTATGTAATAATAAAAAATAAATAAATAAATAAATAAATAAATAAATAAATAAATAAATAAATAAAATAAAAAATAAAAGGCTGGGAAGCCCCAGGCAGAAGCTAAAAATAACACCTCCTTGGAGATACAAGTGTCAGCGTACCCAAACAACTCTTGTCCCATAAGAGTGTCTCCAGCACAAAAGTTCTCCCACTGTAGACACAGCTGATTCGCATAACCAAGTGGCTTGGAGGTCATTTCCTCTCAGTGATCACCTAACACAGAAAGCCACTCTATAAGCCTAGGGAAGCAGCCAAAATGTGGAGACAAAGAAACAGATCACAAATGATAGAAATGGAGGAAAAAAATGACTGGATATAGAGTTCAAAACCATGGTTATAAGGTTTTTCAAAAATTTTCTAGAAACTGCCGATAAATTTAGTGAGACCCTCAATAAATCTAATGAGACCCTCGAGGATATGAAAAAGAACCAACTAGAAATTAAGCATACACTGACTGAAATAAAGAATATTATACAGAGATCCAACAACAGATTAGAGGAATGCAAGAATCAAGTCAAAGAACTGAAATACGTAGAAGCAAAAAATACCCAAATGGATAAGCAAAAAGAAAAAAAAAATCCAAAATTATGAAGACAGTGTAAGGAGCCTCTGGGACAACTTCAAGTGTACCAAAATCAGAATTATAGGAGTGCCAGAAGAAGAGAGAGAGCAAGATATTGAAAACCTATTTGAAGAAGTAATGACAGAAAACTTCCCCTACCTGGTAAAAGAAATAGACTTCTGAGTCCAGGAAGTGCAGAGAACCCCAAACAAAAGGAATCCAAAGAGGATCACACCAAGACACATCATAATTAAAATGCCAAGAGCAAAAGACAAGGAGAGAATTTTAAAAGCAGCAAGAGAAAAGCCGTCAGTTACCTACAAGAGGGCACCCAGAAGTCTGTCAGCCGATTTCTCAACAGAAATTTTGCAGGCCAGAAGAGGGTGGCAAGAAATATTCAAAGTAATGAACAGCAAGAACCTACAGCCAAGATTACTTTACCCAGCAAAGCTATCATTTAGAATTGAGCGTCAGATAAAGAGTTTCACAGACAAAAAAAAGCTAAAGCAATTCATTACCACCAATATTATATGAAATGCTGAAAGGTATCCTTTGAGAAGAGGAAGAAGAAAAAGCAAAGATAAAAATTATGAACAACAAATACACATCAATCGACAAGTGAATCTAAAAATCAAGTGAATAAAAATATCTGATGAACAGAATAAACTGGTGAATAGAATAGAACCAGAGGCACAGAAAGGGATTAGACTGACAATTTTTTGGGGGGAAAGGGTGTTGGGGGTGCGGGAAGAGACTGGACAATAATCATACACCTACGATGATAACAGGGGGGGGTAAGGACAGAGGGTGAGGTGGGAACTGGCACAGGGGAGCTATGGGGGGGAGAGAGAAACAACTGTAATAATTTGAACAATAAAGATTTTTTAAAATAAAGAAAGAAAGAAAAAAAAAGAGTAGATTACTTGAAAATGTAAAGATACACAGGTAAAGTTTAAATCAAGGAGGGATACAAAACTGAAGTTAGAAATAACTACAAAGTAATCAGAATGAAAACAATTTATACTAAAACAGCAAAAGTAATATTCATTCATAAAATTATAGTATTGAAAACAAAGCTATAGTCAAAATACAATGATATTCAAAAGAATCAAATGGTCATGTGAAGAAATTAGAAAAAGAATAAAATAAGCCAAAATAATACAGAAAATGAAAAAATGAAAACTGATGAAGCATTGATGATTAATTGTTAGGATATGAGCAAAGGACACATTTTTAAAAATGTAAAATAATAAAGTTGTTTATAAAATAATCTGGCAACACCCAGTAACACTGAAAACATATACATACTTCAAATCACCAATCTTATTGCTAAGAATCTATCCATGCTGGAGAAAACAGTAAAAAAAGAACATAAAATCTCACTTAAGATTAAATTCCAGTCCAACTAGCATGGCTCAGTGGTTGAACATTGACCTATAAACCAGGAGATCATGGTTTGATTCCCAGTCAGGGCACATGCCTGGGTTGTGGGCTCGATCCCCAATGTGGGCATGTAGGAGGCAGCCAATCAATGATTCTCTCTCGTCATTGCTGTTTTTATCTCTCTCTCCCTCTCTCTTCCTCTCAGAAGTCAATTAAACATGTTTTTTAAAAAGATTAAATTTTATATATTTAGTCCTCTATTGAGAACGGGTGACTACTTTCTTGTTTTCTTTGCTACTCAAATATAAATATACTTTCTCGTTTGCAAATTGTTTTATTACCAAGTCTTGTTGCTCAACAGAAATACAACTTTATACAAAAATTTGTAAAAGCTGTATTAGTAATTGTGGGCAGTAACAAAACATGTCTCACAGGTTAGTAAGAATTCATCAATTATACTTACTGTTCATTACTCCTGAATTTATTTAATTTAAAATAAACTTACTGAGTTTGTCTATTCCTCTGTTAAACATAAGCCTGTTTGTTCTACTACTAGTGTTAAAAAAGAGAGAGTGATACCCAGAATTTTAAGCAAAAGCATAATCTGTTATCTCACAGCTACAGCTGTTTACATATTTTAAAGTGAATAATGAGTTTCAAATGGTTTCAAAAATAAAACACAATCCAGACCCATGGTGGTGTTTCCACACTCAGCAAAAACAATCATGATGCAGTGCCCCAAATTCATGTAAGATTTTCATTATTGTTTATCAGTTAACAATTAAGCTAAGATAACATGTCAA
The DNA here is from genome assembly GCA_004026665.1 of Murina feae. Classification (NCBI taxonomy): domain Eukaryota; kingdom Metazoa; phylum Chordata; class Mammalia; order Chiroptera; family Vespertilionidae; genus Murina; species Murina feae. Next base: position 3,274 of record PVJC01035050.1, read on the forward strand.
ATCAAATAGCAGAGATATAAGCTAAGATAACATGTCGAATCAAATAGCGGAGGTATAATAATAGGTAGATAGATATATTCTGAAGTGAACTGGAAGTAAAAATTGGGGGACAGTCACCCTGAATCACCAAATGAAGATTAACTGAAGAGGAGACTTTTAACCAAGGACTGGCAAAGGAGGCCACCTCAAGACTGGTAGAAAGAGCTGAGACTTGAGTGGGGCTGGCCTCACTCCCAAGGAAGGCAGGCCAAAGAGGCAGGTCTAAGCTTCATGCCTCTTGGGAAACCTCCTGCAACCGAGATATCCCTACATAACCTTAGCATGCCATTTTTCTTGAGAGGTAAAGTGATTCTATACCTGCAAGCTACTGGAAATTATTCAACAAAAAATAATACATATATGATAGATTTATTCAATTGACAGAAAGGTGAATCAAATATGGAGAAAAACAGAACCAAATTCTGAATCTAAATAACCAAAAAATGAATGGTTACCCATTTTATTATTATTTCAACATTTGTGTATGTATAAAAATTGTGTAATTCCCCAAAAAGGAATTAAAGATTAATCCCTGTTTTCTTCTATTTACAAATTCTGTGGAAAGTTACTGTTAGAGGTGGCACATCAGTCTTTTATCAATGTACTTAACAACCCTTTTTCTAAAAAGTAAAATGATAACACTAAGTTGGTGTAAAAGAGCAACTTTTTTATTTGGCCATTATTTGTTCTTATATCAATGATCTGTGTTTGAGTTTTTGGTGTGAGAATAACATAGTATACAGAAGCAAAATAAATAACAAAAATAGCATACAGGCAAGAAGGGAAAACCATAAATATAACATAGAAGTTCTTAAGTTTTATGTAAGAGGCTTAATAATATTTGAAAATAAACTGAAAGTTAAAAAGAATGTTGAGATGCCCTAACCGGTTTGGCTCAGTGGATAGAGCGTCAGCCTGCGGACTGAAAGTTCTCAGGTTTGATTCTGGTCAAGGGCATGTACCTTGGTTGTGGGCACATCCCCAGTGGGAGGTGTGCAGGAGACAGCTGATCGATGTTTCTAACTCTCTATCTCTTTCCCTTCCTCTCTGTAAAAAATCAATATTTTTTTTAAAAAAAGAATGTTGGAAAACTTAAAGCCTCAAGATGAACATTTTTAAGATACTAATTCAACCCAAATTGGTAGTCCATCAATTTCTAGGCTTTTACAAGAAAGTAGCATTCTGGTTTCAGTACTCACATGGAAATCCAACTAATTAGGATAGACAAAAAATCTTGGAGGGAAAAACTGTTGTAGAAATAAATAAATAAATGTTGCAGATTTACACTAAGTGATTTCAAAACTTTCTACAAAGCTTTAATAGGTAAGACGGTGGTATTGAAATGAAGATAGAGAAATCCATGAAACAGAATAAAAAAGGGCATCATAAATAGCCTCTCCCTCTCTGCTGCTACAGCAGAGGCAATCCTATATAATAAGAGCCTAATATGCTAAGTGTTCAGTTGTCCAGTCCAGTCAGCCATTCAACCAATCAAAGCGTAATATGCTAATGATATGCTAAGGCCACTAAACTGCTCTTTATGACGTGCACTGACACCAGGGGGCAGACACTCCGACTGGTAGGTTAGCTTGCTCCTGGGTTCTGGCCAATTGAGACTGGGCAAGAGGACCAGACATGCCCTGGAGCCCTCCCACAGTCCCTCCCAGCTGGCCAATCTCCTGCTACATCACTCCTTGGTCCCAATTGTGCACCAGTGGGGTCCCTTGGCCTGGTCTGCACCATCTCACAACCCAGGCTGAGGGACCCCTCAGGGGAAAATATTTCGGGCACTGGGCTTCTAGTACTATAATAAACTGTCTTGGTCTGCTCTTGGCCAATGGGTGGTAATAATTCCAAACCTACAAATTTCAAAGTAACAGAAATTCTAAATGTGAATGCCATCATCTCTTTTTCTTACTCTTTTATCTTTATCATAAATACTAGAGGCCTGGTGCATGAAATTCACGCACTGGGGGGCTATCCCTCAGCCCAGCCTGTACCCTCTCCAATCTGGAACCTTTCGGGGAATGTCTGACTATCAGCTTAGGCCCAATCCCTGTGGCCTAAATTTTACATAACAGAGAAGCAATAAATTAAAGTATATATTGAGAACATGACTATAGGTTAAGATGGTTAATAAAAGTGTTTCAGAAAATGGTGCCTTATACTAACTCCATTTTATACATTTTTAAGAACTGCTAGACTTTTTCCAAAGTAGCTACTCCATTTCACATTCCCACCAGCAATGTGTCCAACATTTCCCCACATCCTAATGCTTATTGTGTTACAAAAAACCGGAGAAGAACAAAGCAACGCTTAGAGAGATGGAGTTACATTTATTACGCATGGGCCCAGAGGAAAATGTTTCTCAAATTCAGGGTGAAATCACACAGGAAGTTTCCTGTATTTATACGATTCCAGCTTCTTTGTTTCCCAAATATGTTTTTTTTCCAGTTCTCTTTGTAAGCTCTTAAAGGGCCCTATGTGCTGGGGCTTTGAGACCTCAACCAAAGGCTTGGCCTGACACCAGCACTGATAACTTCATGTGGAGAAGGTTTAATGGCCTCTCTGAAATGGGAGTAGTTTTATTTTTCTTATCATTTAAACCAGCAAGCATTTACAGAAGCCAGAAATAGCAAGGTTAAAATTTTAAAGTTTTTATATAAGATGGATGCATCAATTGTTCCCCATATTTAAAAATATATATATTTTTATTGATTTCAGAGAGGAAGGGAGAAGGAGAAATAGAAATATCAATGGTGAGAGAGAATCACTGATTGGCTGCCCCCTGCATGCCCCACACTGGAGATCAAGCCAGCAAACTGGGGCATGTGTCCTGACCATTAATTGAACTGTGACCTTCTGGTTCATAGGTCAATGCTCAACTACTGAGCCACACCGGCTGGGCCATGTGTTTTATTATAAGCACCCTAGCGGTGAATATCTCAGTGTAGTTTTGGTTTGCATTTCCCTTATTACTAATGACATTGAACATCTTTTCTATGTGCTACTGGTCACCTGTATATCTTCTCTGAAGAATGTCTATTCAAATTCTTTGCCCATTTTATTTTAATCCTCACCTGAGAAAATTTTTCCATTGATTTTTAGATAGACTGAGAGAGAGGGAAATATAAAGAGAAATATTTATGTGAGAGAAACACATTGATTGGTTGCCTTTTGCATGCGCCCTGACCAGGGCCCAGGCCAGGGAGGAGCCTGCAACTGAGGTACATGCCCTTGATTGAATTGAACCCATGACCCTTCGGTCCTCAAGCCTATGTTCTATCCTCTGAGCCAAACTGGCTAGGCTCTGCCCATTTTTAAATTGGGTTGTCTTTATACTGATGAGTTGTGTTCTTTTTATATTCTAGAAATAAGACCCTTATCAGATAAGTGATTTGCAAATATATTCTACCATACTGTAGGTTGCCTTATTTTCTTGACTAGGGGCAGGGTGAACAAAATTCATGCATGGAGTAGTAGTGGGGGTGGGTGTGGTGTCCCTCAGCCCAACCTGCACCCTTTCCAATCTGGGACCCCTTGAGGGATGTCCAACTGCCCATTTAGGCCCGATTCCACTGGTGGGATCGGGCCTAAGTGGGCAGTCGGACATCCCTTTCACAATCCAGGACTGCTGGTTCCCTACCTCTCGCATGCTGATTGCCCCTAACCACATCTCTGCCAGCCTGGTCAACGCCTAACTGCTCCTATGCTGGCCTGATTGCCCCTAACTGCCCTCCCCCTGCCAGGATGGTCCCCCGCAACTGTCCTCCCCTGCAGGCCTGGGTCCCTCCCAACTGCCCTCCCTTGCTGGCCATCTTGTGGCAGCCATCTTTGACCACATGGGGGAATCCATCTTATGAGGGTCAATTTGCACATTACTCTTTTATTAGATAGGAAGTTATTTGAGGCACAATTAAAAATACAATTTGGCACGCACAATTTATTTTTTCTTTTGTCACTTGTGCTTTTGGTATCACACCTAAGAAATCATTACCTATTTCAAGGTCATGAAGATTGCAACTATGTTTTCATCTAAGTCTTTGCTCCATTTTGTGCAAATTTTTATATGGTGTGATATAGGAATCCATATTCATTCATGTGCATGTGGATATTCAGTTGACACATGCCATTTGTTGAAAAGATGATCCTTTCAATAATGAATTGTCTTCGCACTCTTGTCAACAATCAATTGACTTTAAGTATATAGGTAACATCAGTAACTGATAAACTAAGCTTAAGCGAAAATACTCTTAAAAGAGTCAAGCAAAGAACAGAAATCAGGTGAGATCAATAAGTTTAGCTAATTCATTGAACTGGTGTAGGGTAAGACAAGAACCGGAATGTCTGGAGGGCACATTAATGGAAGGCCAAAGAACCCCTTGCTGTGGGACATACACTGTGGATGATAGTGATTATGTCCCAATTTTTTTTTTTTTAATCCTCACATGAGTATATTTTTTCCATTGATTTTTAGAGACTGGAAAGGAGAGGGGGGAGAGGAACATTGATGTAAGAGGGACACATCAATTGGTTATCTCCCACATGCACTACTACCAAGGCTGGGAATGGAACCTGAAACCAGGTAAGTGTCCTTTACCGGGAATCAAACCCATGACCCTTTCCTATGTGGGCGGATGCTCTACCACTGAGCAACCATAGGCCAGGGCTCAACTTTTATTCATTATATTTTTTCCCTCTGTACCAGTGAGTCCCTTTAAATATATATATATATAATCATTATCCTTGCTATTTTTAAACCAATGAGATGTCACAGGCACTTAAGTTAATGTGACTTATTGGCATCATCATGACCTTTATTCCCAGGACACACACTAAGTTATGTGGAGGGCGGCTACAGCATTCAGACAGGTTCAAGCCTCAGACTGACTTGTGGCAAAGCCATACACAAATCCCAGCTTGGAGGGCAAAGCCCTCCCAGCACAATTATAGCCAAAGGTATGGTTGTATATAAGCTTGACCTTATAGTCTGACCCTGCAGTCCTAAGTAGCTAAGGGATGTGAACTATGAGGGGTACAGCAAGTGCTGCCAAAACAAGGCTTGATAAGAGTTTAGAGAATGGCAACAACAGGAAATGATTTGAAATTCACAAGAACATTGTAAATATCTTGCCCTTGTTTTGTTTTATGTGATCTGACTATAAAATACGGTTTGGGCTTACAGGCTGTGTCACTGTTTCCTCATCTAGGTACAGTGATCCTACCTGGACCCACCTGTATTCTCGTCTGTTTTTCTTTAATCCATCACCAACCTTCATCAGGTTCACCCCTGGCCGTGCTGGACACAGTTCAGATGTATGAGATCAAGACTCCTCTATAGAGATATGCTAAGGTGTAGGTCCCCCAAGTGGCATATGTCCTGAATAATTATTGTCCCCCCCTTTAATACTGAAGTCATTTAATCACATGGGTAGCTTCTGATCTTTCCACTTTAATTATTGGTTTTGTGTGTGTGTTTAATTCCCCTTCCAAGCTTGTTGTCATTCCAGGTCTCAAACTTCAAGAAATATAAAATATTACAGTAATTGCCTTTGCGCACCTTTTTCCTTCTGGAAGAAGGGAATGTTTGGATGAAGACTTTAATCGGTGAGCCTGTTTTATACAGAAAATATATTTAGCACTATGAGGCGCTTAGCACCATGCCAGGTGCTGTGGAAGAAGAGAACCTTGACAGTCTGCCAAATCTTGGTTTAATGAAGTAGTAAGACACACAAAAGGGAAATAAGACAGCGTGTAACAAGGAAGTGAACAGAATTATAGTCAAACATCGAAGTACAAAATGTAGTGAGGGCAATAGGTATTCAGAAAGGGGAGAAACTTGCTGGAGCTACCATGAATTTGGGTCATGGCTCAGGAGCCTAGTGTGGTGAGAGGCTATTCGAGTTAGAGGTTAAAGCACTGGGCATGAGTAAACACATACTAGTAGAAGAGGAATGAGTTTGATTCATAAAAGAGAAAAAGTAGACACCTTTTATAATAACTTTAATTTGTGAAGGACCCTATTGACCAAGAAGTCTGACTTTGATTTAATGAGAAATGCAGTTACTACATGCCTGTCAGTATAAAGGTGTGAAGTTTTTCTGGCAAGTTAGAACAGGACAAAGATCAAGGGATGGGATCAGTGAAGTTAGAAACCATTTCAGCCTATTCAGTTATCAAGAATGACAAGAAGAAGTCAGAACTATACTTGGCACATTACAAGCACTCAATAAAAATACTAGTTATTATAAAATAATTTCAGGGACTGGCATGATACTAGTAGAAAAGTTGGGAAAATAAATCATACTGGAAAAAGAAATAGCAAAATCGGTTTCAAAAGTATGTTTCATTTTATGAGGAAGATGATTTCCATATTTTTTGAGACTTGGGTTATCTATAAAAGGAAAGAGTATGAGAGAAGTCCTGTTAACTTACAGATTTTCCTTCAGGAACGTATATTTACTCTAAAAAAAATTAGTTATGTAATATTCCTAATATTTTTATTCATAGGCCATTCGTTGGGAGTGTTCCTGAAGAACTGGTCTACTTTTAATTTAATTTCAACTACTTAAATCTATTACCGTTATGAATAAAAACTGTAAAACTGTTTGAGACAATGAGGCAATGTATATAGAACTGGAGACAGATTCAAATTGATTCCATTCTGGGTAATCTTGAGCATGTTACTGAACCACTTGGAGCCTTCTATCGTAATAAAAGGGTATATGCTAATTAGACCAACGTCCTTCTGGACATCCTTCCTAACGAAGCTGGGGCAGGAGGGAAGCAGCCCGGGTCCAGGGTGCCGGAGGGAAGCTGGTGCTGGCAGCTGGGGTAAAGAAGGCCTACTCTTGCACAAATCTTCATGCATTGGGCCTCTAGTTTAATTATAAAATGGGACTGAAAATTACTCAAAAGGTTTGTTGTGATGGCTCAATGACATTACATTCTACACTTGGGACTTACACTTGCAGGTATTAAAAAAAATATTTATCATCCCTTTCCTTAATAAGATAGGAATTATATTCTCTAAACAGATCCAATTGTTTGTGAACTTTTAAGATGTAACAGATTGTAAAGCAACAGTTGGAGTGAAATAGGAATATGAAATTATTTTCTGAAAATAAGAAATAGTTCTATAAACTGCTTCATCTTGGGATTTAGGTTGGCGATCTTTCAGGGAAGTACATGAGAGATCCTA